>JAEIFP010000963.1:0-92405 GCA_018903935.1 Drosophila insularis
CGACTCCTAATATACCATTTCACCCTATGGGTGTATGGTATAAAAATGAAAATGAAACAGATTCAAAATAACAAAAATTTATTTTTAAATAAATAACAAAATTTTATTAAAACTATTTTAACATTTTTCATTTCTTTTCACAACACCTGGATTAAGTACCCATTTCAGCACCCCTGGCATGGTACCCATGTGACAATATGTACATACAATATACTATAACAAAAAATTTGGGCGCGACGATTAGTTGGTTAAGGCGAAGCCCTTTTCCCTTAATTTTGGATGAGCCCAAGGGTATGCACATAATAAAGGTGGATTCTGCAGTTTCAAGCTTTGCCGTTCTTTTCTCACTTCATATCGTTTGAATTCCCAACTACTTTTAGCGTTGAAGATATGGTATGGCCATTACAACTGTGGATTCTTTAGCAAAGTCTGCCGATGATAGAACTTGGTGGTTCTTGAAATAGCTATACAGACAACCTGCTCGCCTTTGTGCTTCCTATGATTTAAAATCTTAAAAATAAATTAGTAAGATTTATTGACCTGAAGCCTAGCTAAAACTCAATTTTGATTAACTTCAATACAGGTCGAAATCTAGACAAATAACCAAGATTAATTTAGTGAGGTGGCATTCCCTGTATTCTATAATATTTGCGGTATCGGAAGCCAATTTAAGCGGCATAATGATGTCTTTAATTAAATTTAAATTCATCTTTAAAAACTGTAACTTAACTGTTACCAACTTACTATCAACTGTTACAAGAATGCAATCGATGCATGCCGCATGTCTGTATTAGTGAGGTGGCTCCTGACCCACCCATCCGGGGTATCTTCAGTTCCTTCGCTGTTTTTTATTATTTATTTTCGAATATCGGCAACCTTAAACGCCAGTTAATTTTATTCAGCCTAATTTTTCTAACAAATCCGTGTATTATATTCTAATTAATAACACATATAATATATGTCGAAGTGCCTGTCAAAGTCCCTGTTGAAGTCCCTGGCAAGACATCCCTCACAAGAGTTTGATTTACTTCACTCATTTTACTTTACTGTATTATTTTATTTCGAGAACATTCGAACTACTCAAGTAGTTTGCAGAATATTTTGTGTTTTCACTTTGTGCTTAGAGAAGCTGCCGAAAAAAATGTATGTATTTGCCTGCAAATGCCAGCGTGTTGTTTTTATGTTTTGTTTTGTTTTGTTTAAAGCTTGTGTTTTAGTTTTACTAACAAAATGTGTAGTTGTGACCGTCTATAAATGTTTTCTGTGTTGATATTTGCAGATTTAATATTTATTTGATTAAAATATATATAATATAGAAGATCCAGTTGCTTAAAAGCTACGAAATAAAAAAAATGCTACAAAGTGGATTGTACAGCTTAAAAGCGGGCGAATCAAAAACGAATGTGGAATTGTGAATTGAATTGTACATTGTGAACACCTGTAAAACAGAGAAAACTTCACTAATCGAAACAAATTCTGCAACAAAGCATGAGGCTGTTAATGTTGTTACCGAATGGGTAATAAAAAGTTGTCGCCCGTTTAAAATTGTCGAAGATTCTGGACTCAAAAACTTTGCATCGTTTTTGATTAAAGTAGGAGCAATTTTTGGTAGTAATGTCGACGTCGAGAAATTGCTACCGCATCCAACAACTATATAAAGGAATATAGGTGCAATATACGACACACCCTTAGGCCCGATTAAAGATGAAATTACAAAATATAAGAGTTTCGGATACGCCATTACCAGTGACATATGGACAGACAATTTCTTAAAATCATCTTACTTGTCCTGTACCATACACTACATTAAGGATGGAGCTCTTGTTGACCGATTATTAGCCATGAAGTCAATGAAGGAAGTCTCCTGCACAGGTATGTTTCTATATTTAATCTATATGTAAAAGTTTTAAATTTATTATTCTTTGTTTAGGTGCAAATGTACGTGCAAAAATCGGCGACGTTTTAGGAGATTTTGGATGTCACCTCGAAAAGGACAATCCAGTTATTGTTACTGATCGTGGGTCCAACATGATTAAAGCCTTCTGCAATTTCGAAAAAATTCATTGTGTCAATCATTTATTGAACAACGCCGTCGAGAATTCAATTGAGTCTGTTCCTGAGCTTGCAAATATTGTATCACATTCTACAAAGCTGGTGAAGTATTTTAAAAAGTCAGGAGCTAATTCTTCTTTGGGTCTCTCACTAAAAAGCTTTTGCCCAACACGCTGGAACACAGTATACTATTTGCTTAAGTCGGTAGATAGTAATTGGACTGAAATAATATCAATTTTGATAGAAAAAGGGCAAGAATATAGAATTGAAGGAATCAATAAAAATAATTTAGCTGCCATAGTCTGTCTGTTAGAAGCATTTGAAAACGTTTCCAAAAAACTAGAAGCAGTTAAACGCCCGACTATTCATTTGGTTCTACCAAATATATATAATTTAATAAAAAATGTCAGTCCGAGTACAGAGATATTGAACTAATTAAATCAATGAAGTGTTCACTACGATCTCAAATTTTGGATACAATTACTCCAAATTTATCAAAATATCACAGCATTGCATTGTTTCTGTTTCCACCAACAAATAAGCTAAAGCAATTTTCTCAAAATGAAAGGGAAACAACAATAAATGACTGCAAAACTATTATGCAGCATTTTTTAGTAGACTCAAGTTGTGAAACTTTTGAAACTCAAACAGCTAGCGATGAATTTGATGAGTTCATAGAAGCTGTCCAGGTTGACTCCAATAAAGATGAGATTGAAATGGAAATAGCAGGCTATACAAACATAAATGTTCCATACTCAACCAATTTTGACGTTTTGGCATGGTGGAACATGCATAAACATTTTTTCCCAATACTGCATAAAACAAGCTGCCAAATATTTTGTATTCCAGCCAGCAGCGCAGCTTCTGAGAGAACTTTTTCAATCGCAAGAAACTTAATAACAGAAAAGCCATGTTCAATAGCTTCTAATCCAGATAACATTAATAAAATTATGTTTTTAAACTCTAATATAAATTATATGTAATAAATATATATATTAAATAATTCACAACAAAAATACATTGCACACATATTTCTTTATTTTTTCCTCTTTCTTTTCACAGATAATACACACAGTAGAAAACAGCTGACAATATTTAATTACATCTGCTGCTCACTCACTCACTTCGTTTCCTTTCGGGTATATTTTTGTACAGCCGAGGGAATCACGACTTCATTCACTCACTCATTCGCATTTCGTTTTGTACAAGTAGCCACTCAATTCAATTTTGACTTTGTACATTTGAACGTGTTTTTTCTGCCATTCATGCCGTGCAATTCAATGAGTTGAACAACAGCCAACGCATCCTGCCACAATCTTTGACTGGTTTCTAGAGCGGTCAACATATTTTTAGGTGTGCTCATCAGTCTTTCAACTTGTCCATTTACCCTACAGGCACCTCTGGCAATTAGGTGTAAGTTAATCTTTTGAGACGAACAGAATTCCCGAAAATCTACACTCGCCAAACATCGACCTAGCTATTATCCGAGTAGGCAAACTAAACAAGGACACGATTTTAGGGCATTAATACAGCTTTCTGTGTGATAAAAATAAACAAATTTCGTAAATGCATCTATTAGGACAATTACGTATTGTTTCAGATTTTTCCCACTCATTTTCCTCGTTATGTCAATGTGTACCGTATGCTATGGTATATCTATCTTTGGAATATCTGCCTGTATTTTCCCAACAGGTGAAAAGCATCCGTAGCAGCAACATAGTCTTTGTGGAAAAGCTTATAAGGTTACAACTTTTTAAGATCCTTTTCACATCTTGTTCTGTCGGTGTCACGGGCTGCCTTGCACGGCGTCTTGGATCCATTGAGCGAAAGAGTGGGGCTCCTCTTTTCCTGTTAATATTATAATTACTTAAAATTTAGTAAAGACGAATACGACGAAATTTAGAAAAATAATTTTTTTAAATTTTTTACGACCTTCTAGAACCGGTTTGTTTGTTACTAACTTTCAGACTGATCTAAATGAAGAAAGTATTTACGATTTCATACTTGAGCAGTGACAGAAAGTGAAATATGTAATTGATGATAATTTTAGGACCATTTCACAAAATAGAATCAGAACTATAGGATTTTTCAAGTAAACGGAATATCTTGGATAAACGCAAAAATAAATGAAGTAAGTAAGTCGTCTCGCCGACTTGGATATACCATACACCAGTAAAACAAATATTTTAAATTTATAATAACCAATGCATTTTCGTATTTTTAAAAAAATCTGTTTGCATGCTTTTTAGAAGCATATCTTAGTATTTCGCTCATTCAAGCATTCGAGCACCCTAGCGCCCCCTCCAGCCAACGGCCAACTCCGGCCATATGGAAAAACGTTTATATGCATAACTTGGCTATTTTTATTCCGATTTTGATCAAATTTGGTATTTTGCTTGATATTAGTATCAAATTTAAGTGTGCTAAATTTGATTGCACAAGGTAGAAAATTACGGGAGATAATCGAGTTTTTTCAAATTACGGGGGCGGAGGGGGGCGTGGCAAAATCTTTACACATCGAAACTGTGCGCAATTACTAAGCAAATATTTATACCAACTATGGTGTCTCTAGCTAAAATAGGTTTTGAGAAAATCGGTTTTATTTGATTTGCGGGGGCGGTAGGGGGCGTGGCAAAATTTTTATAAATACAAAATGTGCGCGTTTACTAAGCAAATATACATACCAAATTTTGTGTCTCTAGTTGCTATGGTGTTTAAGAAAATCGGTTTTATATCATTTGCGGGGGCGGTAGGGGCGTGGCAAACATTTGAAACAAACTCGATAAGCGTACATATGACACGAGTCTACATACCAAATTTGGTGGCTCTAGCTCTTATAGTCTCCGAGATCTAGGTGTTCATACAGACGGACGGACGGACGGACGGACGGACGGACGGACAGACGGACATGGCTAGATCGTCTCGGCTGTTGATGCTGATCAAGAATATATATACTTTATGGGGTCGGAAAAGCTTCCTTCTGCCTGTTACATACATTTTAGCGACTTTAATATACCATTTTCACCCTATGGGTGTATGGTATAAAAAAGTAGGAAATAACCCCATGAACATTATTAAGTTTTAGAATATTATAATTAAAAGACAAGGCGTGCCTTATTTTTATCAATACGTAGTTTCAGTTTATATTCCCTTGCAGTCCTTGGCATTACTTTTTTCTCATTTTGTTAATAAGGAGTGCCTTATTTTTATCAATACGTAGTTTCAGTTTATATTCCCTTGCAGTCCTTGGCATTACTTTTTCTCATTTTCAAAATTCTTTTCTGTATCTCACATATTGTCACTCATCGAAGTCGGTCGTGTTTTTTGCGCTCTCGCTTAATTTTTGTCTTTCATTCTTTCGTGAAGCTAATTTATAATATTCAATCTAAATTCATTGCCTTACTAATTCTTAATAAATCGCTCATCGCGAAGTTTGCGTTAAATTTACAAACATTTATATAAATTTATTATCAAAACTTTAACAAACGCAAATATAATTTTGTTGTTGCGCTGCTTAGTTTTTGATTTCGTTCTATTTTGCTCCCACCCCGCGCTCTCAATTTACAGTTCATAGTTTGTTTTTGTTTGTGTGGTGTTGGTGCTCTCTATTCTTTTGTTTTCTCTTTTGATCGCGCTCGCGGCCGTTAACTTCGCGCTGGTGACAAGTTTTTGTTGTTGTGTGTTTTAATACAGATAAGTACACATATTCTCTCTTTTTGTTTTTTCTTTCTAATTTGCATATTGCAGTTAGCTTTTGCCTTGCTTTGTATACGTCTCTCCTTTTTATTTACATATTGATTTATAATTTGTTTTTTTATAAATCAATTATTTAATAATGTCTGTCTGTTGCAAATATAATTGCAATAATCCCAGCAAGACCAGTGAAGACTTTCTTTACTGTTGGCTGTGTGACAATGTAATGCACTTTAAATGTGCAGGTTACACAGTCAAGGTGCGGGATAGTATTTCACAGGGTGGCGGCCTTAATGGGACTGTGATTCGTGTCGTGGCTTGAAGCTCGAGATGCGAAGTTTTATGAAACGGACTGGGGATGCATTTAAAACCCTGTCAGCTGGCGTTCATAAGCTCCAAGAAGAGCTTTTGGCGATGGAGGTTCAATTCAGAAGTTCTAAACTTTTGATTGAATCTCCGACGCGAAAGAGGGCCAGGTTTCAGGGCGGGTCCCTCAGTCCGTCGGCACATTCGTCTCTACCAGTTCCGGCTCTCGACATTGACCCTATGTCACCAAATGCACAGCAGCTGATATCGTTTAGGAGTCCGGCTTTGGCAGGTGTGGAGTCTCTTCCCATTTCCCCTGGAGACAGTATCCCACCTACTAACGCGATATCGGTTGTAGTTTCCGAACCGTCCGGGCAAACATCCGTTTCCAGGAATATTGCCAATAAAGTAGTTACAAGAGGAGCTAGTAAAGTGCTGGCTGCTTCAGCTGCTGCTGCGTCTACTGTAGCCGCTACTGCTGTGCCTAGTATTCCTAGTTCCCTTGTTGTAGTTCCACCCAAAAAGCAAATTTTTATTTCGAGGCTTGATCCCAATACTACTTCTGAAGAAGTAGTAGCCAACATCCATATATATCAATGTATCCAGAGTTGGATGAAAGTGTTCTTAGGGGATAACTAAGGGATCAGTCCTGGAAACATCGCAGTTGGAGGAATCCAACACAAATACCAGATCTAGTGATCTGTTACGACTATTCCGGACAGGATTTATTTGAGTGAGGGACAACTCAAGCAGACCATCAATGTGACAAGGAGGGCAACAGTAATAAAGAGTCAAATGAAAGGGTCCAGGCAATCTCAGGTAAACTAAAATCTCCCAGAACAACGAGCAAGTCTTTGTCAGAGAGATATGAGGAAATAAGTTGAATAGCTTCCAAATGGTAAGTGTATACTGCCAAGTCGGACTGTGGTGGAATATAAGAACAAGTAATATAGGCAGAAAAAGAATTAAACGAAATTTTAACACAAACAAATTCAATCTCCTGATTAGAGGACTGGACAATTTCAGACGAGAACGCCGAGTCAACAGCGATCAAAACGCCACCACCATTACGGATAGTCCGATCATGTCTATATATTATTAAGACATATTTGGCCAAAAAGATCTGGGGAGACACTTATTTTAAAGGACGAAATGTCCCGAGTATATGAAAAACGGAACTTTTCCACAGCAATGTTTGGTGCTTGAACTTTGCCCTGGATGTTGGCTACTACTTCTTCAGAAGTAGTATTGGGATCAAGCCTCGAAATAAAAATTTGCTTTTTGGGTGGAACTACAACAAGGGAACTAGGAATACTAGGCACAGCAGTAGCGGCTACAGTAGACGCAGCAGCAGCTGAAGCAGCCAGCACTTTACTAGCTCCTCTTGTAACTACTTTATTGGCAATATTCCTGGAAACGGATGTTTGCCCGGACGGTTCGGAAACTACAACCGATATCGCGTTAGTAGGTGGGATACTGTCTCCAGGGAAATGGGAAGAGACTCCACACCTGCCAAAGCCGGACTCCTAAACGATATCAGCTGCTGTGCATTTGGTGACATAGGGTCAATGTCGAGAGCCGGAACTGGTAGAGACGAATGTGCCGACGGACTGAGGGACCCGCCCTGAAACCTGGCCCTCTTTCGCGTCGGAGATTCAATCAAAAGTTTAGAACTTCTGAATTGAACCTCCATCGCCAAAAGCTCTTCTTGGAGCTTATGAACGCCAGCTGACAGGGTTTTAAATGCATCCCCAGTCCGTTTCATAAAACTTCGCATCTCGAGCTTCAAGCCACGACACGAATCACAGTCCCATTAAGGCCGCCACCCTGTGCAATACTATCCCGCACCTTGACCGTGTAACCAGCACATTTAAAGTGCATTACATTGTCACACAGCCAACAGTAAAGAAAGTCTTCACTGGTCTTGCTGGGATTATTGCAATTATATTTGCAACAGACAGACATTATTAAATAATTGATTTATACAAAAACAAATTATAAATCAATATGTAAATAAAAAGGGAAAATATATGTTAAGAGAGACGTATACAAAGCAAGGCAAAAGCTAACTGCAATATGCAAATTAGAAAGAAAAAACAAAAAGAGAGAATATGTGTACTTATCTGTATTAAAACACACAACAACAAAAACTTGTCACCAGCGCGAAGTTAACGGCCGCGAGCGCGATCAAAAGAGAAAACAAAAGAATAGAGAGCACCAACACCACACAAACAAAAACAAACTATGAACTGTAAATTGAGAGCGCGGGTGGGAGCAAAAAATAGAACGAAATCAAAAACTAAGCAGCGCAACAACAAAATTATATTTGCGTTTGTTAAAGTTTTGATAATAAATTTATATAAATGTTTGTAAATTTAACGCAAACTTCGCGATGAGCGATTTATTAAGAATTAGTAAGGCAATGAATTTAGATTGAATATTATAAATTAGCTTCACGAAAGAATGAAAGACAAAAATTAAGCGAGAGCGCAAAAAAACACGACCGACTTCGATGAGTGACAATATGTGAGATACAGAAAAGAATTTTGAAAATGAGAAAAAAGTAATGCCAAGGACTGCAAGGGAATATAAACTGAAACTACGTATTGATAAAAATAAGGCACTCGTTATTAACAAAATGAGAAAAAAGTAATGCCAAGGACTGCAAGGGAATATAAACTGAAACTACGTATTGATAAAAATAAGGCACGCCTTGTCTTTTAATTATAATATTCTAAAACTTAATAATGTTCATGGGGTTATTTCCTACTGTTTTATACCATACACCCATAGGGTGAAAATGGTATATTAAAGTCGCTAAAATGTATGTAACAGGCAGAAGGAAGCTTTTCCGACCCCATAAAGTATATATATTCTTGATCAGCATCAACAGCCGTGACGATCTAGCCATGTCCGTCTGTCCGTCCGTCCGTCCGTCCGTCCGTCCGTCCGTCCGTCCGTCCGTCTGTATGAACACCTAGATCTCGGAGACTATAAGAGCTAGAGCCACCAAATTTGGTATGTAGACTCGTGTCATATGTACGCTTATCGAGTTTGTTTCAAATGTTTGCCACGCCCCCTACCGCCCCCGCAAATGATATAAAACCGATTTTCTTAAACACCATAGCAACTAGAGACACAAAATTTGGTATGTATATTTGCTTAGTAAACGCGCACATTTTGTATTTATAAAAATTTTGCCACGCCCCCTACCGCCCCCGCAAATCAAATAAAACCGATTTTCTCAAAACCTATTTTAGCTAGAGACACCATAGTTGGTATAAATATTTGCTTAGTAATTGCGCACAGTTTCGATGTGTAAAGATTTTGCCACGCCCCCCTCCGCCCCCGTAATTTGAAAAACTCGATTATCTCCCGTAATTTTCTACCTTGTGCAATCAAATTTAGCACACTTAAATTTGATACTAATATCAAGCAAAATACCAAATTTGATCAAAATCGGAATAAAAATAGCCAAGTTATGCATATAAACGTTTTTCCATATGGCCGGAGTTGGCCGTTGCCTGGTGGGGGCGCTAGGGTGCTCGAATGCTTGAATGAGCGAAATACTAAGATATGCTTCTAAAAAGCATGCAAACAGATTTTTTTAAAAATACGAAAATGCATTGGTTATTATAAATTTATAATATTTGTTTTACTGGTGTATGGTATATCCAAGTCGGCGAGACGACTTACTTACTTCATTTATTTTTGCGTTTATCCAAGATATTCCGTTTACTTGGAAAATCGTATTCTTCTGATTCTAATTTGTTAAATGGTCCTAAAATTATAATCAATTACATATTTCACTTTCTGTCACTGCTCAAGTATGAAATCGTAAATACTTTCTTCATTTAGATCAGTCTGAAAGTTAGTAACAAACAAACCGGTTCTAGAAGGCCATAAAAAATTAAAAAAAATTATTTTTCTAAATTTCGTCGTATTCGTCTTTACTAAATTTTAAGTAATTATAATATTAACAGGAAAAGAGGAGCCCCACTCTTTCGCTCTATGGATCCAAGACGCCGTGCAAGGCAGCCCGTGACACCGACAGAACAAGACGTGAAAAGGATCTTAAAAAATTGTAACCTTATAAGCTTTTCCACAAAGACTATGTTGCTGCTACGGATGCTTTTCACCTGTTGGGAAAATACAGGCAGATATTCCAAAGATAGATATACCATAGCATACTGTACACATTGACATAACGAGGAAAATGAGTGAGAAAAATTATCTGAAACAACGTAATTGTCCTAATAGATGCATTTACGAAATTTGTTTATTTTTATCACACAGAAAGCTGTATTAATGCCCTAAAATCGTGTCCTTGTTTGGTTTGCCTTTTCGGATAATGGCTAGGTCGATGTTTTGCGAGTGTAGGTTTTCGGGAATTCTGTTCGTCTCAAAAGATTAACTTACACTTAATTGCCAGAGGTGCCTGTAGGGTAAATGGACAAGTTGAAAGACTGATGAGCACACCTAAAAATATGTTGACCGCTCTAGAAACCAGTCAAAGATCGTGGCAGGATGCGTTGGCTGATGTTCAACTCATTGAATTGCACGGCAAATCGAGTCACTAAGTTTAGCCCATTAGAATTGATAATTGGTAAAGAGCCTAGACCTATTGGTTTGTTGCCAATTAATGAAGGAGATGTGATAGACAGAGAAAATTTAAGAAAACATGCTAAACACAATATGGAAAACAATGAACGATATGATAAAGGTAGGTTCGACCAAAAGAAGGCAAAAATTGTAAAGCATAACGTGGGCAACCACGTATTGCTAAAGAATGAAGAGCGACATCAAACTAAGGTTTATCCAAAGTTTAAAGGTCTGTTTGAGGTAGTTGAAGTCCTAGACTGAGATAGATATTAGACGTCTGCATGAATGGCAGAAAAAACACGTTCAAATGTACAAAGTCAAAATTGAATTGAGTGAATACTTGTACAAAACGAAATGGGAATGATTGAGTGACTGAAGTCGTGATTCCCTCGGCTGTTCAAAAATATACCCGAAAGGAAACGAAGTGAGTGAGTGAGCAGCAGAAGTAATTAAATATTGTCAGCTGTTTTCTACTGTGTGTATTATCTGTGAAAAGAAAGAGGAAAAAATAAAGAAATATGTGTGCGATGTATTTTTGTTGTGAATTATTTAATATATATATTTATTACATATAATTTATATTAGAGTTTAAAAACATAATTTTATTAATGTTATCTGGATTAGAAGCTATTGAACATGGCTTTTCTGTTAAGTTTCTTGCGATTGAAAAAGTTCTCTCAGAAGCTGCGCTGCTGGCTGGAATACAAAATATTTGCCAGCTTGTTTTATGCAGTATTGGGAAAAAATGTTTATGCATGTTCCACGACGCCAAAACGTCAAAATTGGTTGAGTATGGAACATTTATGTTTGTATAGCCTCCTATTTCCATTTCAATCTCATCTTTATTGGAGTTAACCTGAATAGCTTCTATGAACTCATCAAATTCATCGCTAGCTGTTTGAGTTTCAAAAGTTTCACAACTTGAGTCTACTAAAAAATGCTGTTTCCCTTTCATTTTGAGAAAATTGCTTTAGCTTATTTGTTGGTGGAAACGGAAACAATACAATGCTGTGATATTTTGATAAATTTGGAGTAATTGTATCCAAAATTTGAGATCGTAGTGAAAACTTCATTGATTTAATTAGTTCAATATCTCTGTACTCGGACTGAAAATTTTTTTTTAAATTTGGTAGAACCAAATGAATAGTCGGTCGTTTTACTGCTTCTAGTTTTTTGGAAACGTTTTCAAATTCTTCTAACAGACAGACTATGGCAGCTAAATTATTTTTATTGATTCCTTTGGTAGAACCAAATGAATAGTCGGTCGTTTAACTGCTTCTAGTTTTTTGGAAACGTTTTCAAATTCTTCTAACAGACAGACTATGGCAGCTAAATTATTTTTATTGATTCCTTCAATTCTATATTCTTGCCCTTTTTCTATCAAAATTGATATTATTTCAGTCCAATTACTATCTATCGACTTAAGCAAATAGTATACTGTGTTCCAGCGTGTTGGGCAAAAGCTTTTTAGTGAGAGACCCAAAGAAGAATTAGCTCCTGACTTTTTAAAATACTTCACCAGCTTTGTAGAATGTAATACAATATTTGCAAGCTCAGGAACAGACTCAATTGAATTCTCGACGGCGTTGTTCAATAAATGATTGACACAATGAATTTTTTCGAAATTGCAGAAGGCTTTAATCATGTTGGTCCCACGATCAGTAACAATAACTGGATTGTCCTTTTCGAGGTGACATCCAAAATCTCCTAAAACGTCGCCGATTTTTGCACGTACATTTGCACCTAAACAAAGAATAATAAATTTAAAGCTTTTACATATAGATTAAATATAGAAACATACCTGTGCAGGAGACTTCCTTCATTGACTTCATGGCTAATAATCGGTCAACAAGAGCTCCATCCTTAATGTAGTGTATGGTACAGGACAAGTAAGATGATTTTAAGAAATTGTCTGTCCATATGTCTGGTAATGGCAAATCCGAAACTCTTATATTTTGTAATTTCATCTTTAATCGGGCCTAAAGGCGTATATTGCATCTATATTCCTTTATATAGTTGTTGTATGCGGTAGCAATTTCTCGACGTCGACATTACTACCAAAAATTGCTCCTACTTTAATCAAAAACGATGCAAACTTTTTGAGTCCAGAATCTTCGACAATTTTAAACGGGTGACAACTTTTTATTACCCATTCGGTAACAACATTAACAGCCTCATGCTTTGTTGCAGAATTTGTTTCGATTAGTGAAGTTTTCTCTGTTTTACAGGTGTTCACAATGTACAATTCAATTCACAATTCCACATTCGTTTTTGATTCGCCCGCTTTTAAGTTGTACAATGCACTTTGTAGCATTTTTTTTATTTCGTAGCTTTTAAGCAACTGGATCTTCTATATTACATATATTTTTATCAAATAAATATTAAATCTGCAAATATCAACACAGAAAACATTCATAGACATTTATAGACCCAACTACACATTTTGTTAGTAAAATTAAAACACAAGCTTTAAACAAAACAAAACATAAAAAAAACATTTGCAGGCAAATACATACATTTTTTTCGGCAGCTTCGCCTTTTATTTCGCACGTCTGCTCACAATTTCTCTAAGCACAAAGTGAAAACACAAAATATTCTGCAAACTACTTGAGTAGTTCGAATGTTCTCGAAATAAAATAATACAGTAAAGAAAAATGAGTGAAGTAAATCAAACTCTTGTGAGGGATGTCTTGACAGGGACTTCAACAGGGACTTTGACAGGCACTTCGACATATATTATAAGTGTTATTAATTAGAATATAATACACGGATTTGTTAGAAAAATTAGGCTGAATAAAATTAACTGGCGTTTAAGGTTGCCGATATTCGAAAATAAATAATAAAAAACAGCGAAGGAACTGAAGATTCCCAGGATGGGTGGGTCAGGAGCCACCTCACTAATACAGACATGCGGCATGCATCGATTGCATTCTTGTAACAGTTGACAGTTGGTGACAGTTAAGTTACAGTTTTTAAAGATGAATTTAAATTTAATTAAAGACATCATTATGCCGCTTAAATTGGCTTCCGATACCGCAAATATTATAGAATACATGGAATGCCACCTCACTAAATTAATCTTGGTTATTTGTCTAGATTTCGACCTGTATTGAAGTTAATCAAAATTGAGTTTTAGCTAGGCTTCAGATCAATAAATCTTACTAATTTATTTGTAAGATTTTAAATCATAGGCAGCACAATGGCGAGCAGGTTGTCTGTATAGCTATTTCAAGAACCACCATGTTCTATCATCGGCAGACTTTGCTAAAGAATCCACAGTTGTAATGGCCATATCATATCTTCAACGCTAAAAGTAGTTGGGAATTCAAACGACATGAAGCGAGAAAAGAACGGCAAAGCTTGGAACTGCAGAATCCACCTTTATTATGTGCATACCCTTGGGCTCCATCAGAATTAGTGTAAAGGGCTTCGCCTTAACCAACTAATCGTCGCGGCCAAATTGTTTTGTTATAGTACATATTGTATGTACATATTGTCACATGGGTACCCATGCCAGGGGTGCTGAAATGGGTACTTAATCCAGGTGTTGTGAAAAGAAATGAAAAAATGTTAAAATAGTTTTAATAAAATTTTGTTATTTATTTAAAAATAAATTTTTGTTATTTTGAATCTGTTTCATTTTCATTTTTATACCATACACCCATAGGGTGAAATGGTATATTAGAGTCGCCAAAATGTATGTAACAGGCAGAAGGAAGCTCTTCGGACCCCATAAAGTATATATATTCTTGATCAGCATCAACAGCCGAGACGATCTAGCCAAGTCCGTCTGTCCGTCCGTCCGTCTGTATGAACACCTAGATCTCGGAGACTATAAGAGCTAGAGCCACCAAATTTGGTATGTAGACTCGTGTAGTATGTACACTGATCAAGTTTATTTCAAATTTCTGCCACGCCCCCTACAGCCCCCGCAAATTAAATAAAACCGATTTTCTCAAAAACTATTCTAGCTAGAGACACCATAGTTGGTATGTATATTTGCTTAGTAATTGCGCATATTTTTATACCATACACCCATAGGGTGAAAATGGTATATTAAAGTCGCTAAAATGTATGTAACAGGCAGAAGGAAGCTTTTCCGACCCCATAAAGTATATATATTCTTGATCAGCATCAACAGCCGAGACGATCTAGCCATGTACGTCTGTCCGTCCGTCCGTCCGTCCGTCCGTCCGTCCGTCCGTCCGTCCGTCCGTCTGTATGAACACCTAGATCTCGGAGACTATAAGAGCTAGAGCCACCAAATTTGGTATGTAGACTCGTGTCATATGTACGCTTATCGAGTTTGTTTCAAATGTTTGCCACGCCCCTACCGCCCCCAAATGATATAAAACCGATTTTCTTAAACACCATAGCAACTAGAGACACAAAATTTGGTATGTATATTTGCTTAGTAAACGCGCACATTTTGTATTTAATAAAAATTTTGCCACGCCCCCTACCGCCCCCGCAAATCAAATAAAACCGATTTTCTCAAAACCTATTTTAGCTAGAGACACCATAGTTGGTATAAATATTTGCTTAGTAATTGCGCACAGTTTCGATGTGTAAAGATTTTGCCACCCCCGCCCCCCTCCCCCCTAATTTGAAAAAACTCGATTATCTCCCGTAATTTTCTACCTTGTGCAATCAAATTTAGCACACTTAAATTTGATACTAATATCAAGCAAAATACCAAATTTGATCAAAATCGGAATAAAAATAGCCAAGTTATGCATATAAACGTTTTTCCATATGGCCGGAGTTGGCCGTTGGCTGGTGGGGGCGCTAGGGTGCTCGAATGCTTGAATGAGCGAAATACTAAGATATGCTTCTAAAAAGCATGCAAACAGATTTTTTTAAAAATACGAAAATGCATTGGTTATTATAAATTTAAAATATTTGTTTTACTGGTGTATGGTATATCCAAGTCGGCGAGACGACTTACTTACTTCTTTCTTTTTGTTCACGCTACTGTTTTTAAAGAGACGCTTCTTCTTCGGCTGCATGGCCATTCGCAGTTGTTCTTCGGGTGATCCACTGCCATCAACCAAATTTAATGCATCTAGGGAAAAAATGTGAAGATTAAATTTTGTAATTAAATCGGCAATGAATTAAATAATACCTACCAAGTAATACTTCATAAAAAGTGCTCTCGTTTTTCAAGGCTGCTTTTAACTGTTCATTTAAATTATTAATTTCTTTTTCTTCGATTTTATTATTTATGCCACTGTCAATGTCTATCACATTTAATACTTCCTCAACTTCTTCGATTTCACCATCACTTTCATTATTTTTTTTTTCTTCTCCCTTTTCTAATATCGCGGCACAATTTAAATTGTTTATATATTTGGCTTTCTGCTCCTGTTTGAGCCTTCTTAATTTGTTTAAATTTTCTTGGAATATTTACGATTGTTGCTGCTTCAGAACTTCACTTGCAATGCTTGATTGTATTTGGTCAACCGGCGAACGCAGCAGCCTTGGAGGAAGAGTAGAAAGCATAAACGAAAAGAAACGGTACTTCCATAACAATTGTTTTTGTAAATTAGGAAAGAAAAAGCGACAGAAAGCAAAGCACCAAAAATATATGTATGTGATGATACTACCGTTTTTTTTCGTTTATGTTTTCTGTCGTTTCGTGCTCGGTGGTTCTACGTTCGCTTACCATAGGGTCAATCAAGTAAGAACCCATGTAAGGACTAGTGGGGAAGGTAGTTCAACTATGGTCAATCGCCACCTCCAGTACTACAGGGTTTAGTCAAGCACAAGCTTGCTGAAATTGAAAAAAAAAAATGTAAACTCATCTTACGGCCCCATAAAGTATATATATTCTTGATCAGCATAAACAGCCGAGACGATCTAGCCATGTCCGTTTGTATGTATGAACACCTAGAACTCGGAGACTATAAGAGCTAAAGCCACCAAATTTGGTATGTAGACTCGTGTAGTATGTAGAGTGATCCAGTTTATTTAAAATTTCTGCCACGCCCCCTACGGCCACCGCAAATTAAACAAAACCGATTTTCTCAAAAACTATTCTAGCTAGAGACACCATAGTTGGTATGTATATTTACTTAGTAATTGCGCACATTTTTTATGTGTAAAGATTTTGCCACGCACCTTTCCGACCCGGAATTTGAAAAAAAATCGATTATTTCCCGTAATTTTTCTAATATCCAGCAAAACACCAAATTTGATCAAAATCGGATCAAAAATAGCCAAGTTATACATATAAACGTTTTTCCATATGGCCGGAGTTGGCTGTTGGCGGGTGCTCGTATGCTTGAGTGAGCGAAATACTAAGATATTCTTGTAAAAAGCATGCGAACAAATTTTTTTAAAAATACGAAATGCATTTGTTATTACAAATTTGAAATATTTGTTTTACTGGTGTATGGTATACCCAAGTCGGCGAGACGACTTACTTACTTTATGCATAAGTCTTAATGAGTTAGCCAAAACAGAAGAGTTGAAAAAATTCTGGTCTTTTGATTTTTATACCCTTGCAAAATGGTTATATTAATTTTGGTCAGAAGTGTGCATAGAACGAAGCATCTTCGACCATATAAAGTATATATATTCTTTATCAGCACGACGAGACTAGTTCATATAGCCACGTCCGTCCGTCCGTAATTTTGCATGAAGGCTTGTATATACTGCAGGCGTTGTATATCTCGGATTCAGCCGGATCGGACCACTATATCGTATAGCTCCCATACAAACGGCAAAGTCACGAACAGTGACTTTTCTCACTCACTTCGTTATTTCGAAATTAAATATTGGTGAGTTTATTACACTTGTAAACGACTGTGCCAAATTTGATCAAGATCAGATGACTATATCGTATTGATCCAATAGGAACAATCGGCCGAAAACCGTGGCTTTAATCAATTACTTCGTCACTTTTCACGCAATTGCTTTAAAAATTAATATTTATCAGTTTCATATACATATTAATGACTGTGCCAAATTTTATAAAGATCGGGTGACTATATCACATAGCTCCCATAGGAACGATCGGTAAAAAACTGTGACTCTTGGTGCATTTTTTACCACAATTAGAGTTAAAGAAATTTGGTATGTATAAAGTTGCAAGGGTATATAGTCATATATCCAACTTCAATACCCAAAACACTTGGACACTTGCAATAACAATTGTCCCCCTCAAAATCAAAGCGTGTGAACGCTAACTCATAATTAAAACACAGGCCAATAAAATCCGTTTTATTCATAAACAATTGAATAACTTGCAATAATAATTGTCCCCCAAAAATCAAAAGCGTGAGAACGCTAATTCAACATTAAAATTCGGGCCAATAAAATCGCATCAATATCGATCACGTCATTTAAGGGCTCGCAAATTTAGCCTATAAATATTACTATAAGACATTTTTGTATTTCAGTTTTAAGTTTTCGTTCAACGAATAGAGTCCCGGCTTTTAACTCGAACAAACAATATCTTTTCTTTTCCTTTTGGAAAGACCAGATATATAATTGGCGCAGTCGATAGGATCGGTAAAAGTGAACTTGTTATTCTATCCGTGTGATACATAGAATTATTATCGGTGTGTTATATTGAATTAGTGAATAATCACTATAAAAATCGTATAAAGTGGAAAATATTTACGCCAACTGTGCGCGAAAAAATTTCTTCTACTGTGTCTTACAACCATAAACTCCAATTGTGGAACAAAAACCCCAATTTGTGTGCGAACAAAAAAAAAAAACAAAACAGCAAAAAACCTAGAAAATCAAAAAAACAAAAATGGCCGTAGAACTCACTGAAGCCCACCTCAATCAAGCACTGTCTTCGTTAAGACAGGTAGAAACCTGTCTGACGTCACTCATAAGGAGGATAGATTTCATCATGCTCTTATATCCAACCCATGATATAAGGCAACATAACATACTGTTCAGCGCAATCGAGATGCAGCTCACTGGAGAGGCACAACGGCTCTCGCAAATTGGACAAGTCAACACCTGGCCGGAACTAAGATCATTCCTCATCAATGAATTGAAGACGCAGACCCCTTGTGAGGAACTTCTTCGATGCCTCTACAACACCAACTATATAGGAAACCTTCGTAAGTTTGTAACAGAATTAGAAGACAAATCCTATATTATCACAAACAAACTAAGTCTGGAAAACGATGCAAATGACAGCCTACGAAAATGCAAAGAGAAAGTAATAGTGGAATTAGCAAAATGGATAAATCAGAAAATTTTCATCAGAATGCCTCGGATCAATCGGAAGAAGAGATAGGGACAAGTCCTTCATCAGAATAACAATGAACAATAAACCTTTGAGATGTGTAGTCGACTCAGGATCTTCAATAAATATAATTCACATGATTGAAGGAGCAGTAGAATTAAAAGAAATCATTTTCCTTGCCCCAGCAAACTTTGTCCGACAGAACAAAAATTTTATATCCATAAATTTTCAAATAAATACTTTCATGTTGATAGGCAGAACTTTCCTAAAAGCCTGCAAAGCCCAGATAAATTATGAAGAAGAATATGCAAAACTAGGAAATTATACATTTTATTTCAGAGATATTGAAGAAATAGAAGAAGAACATAACATAGAATGTTTGGACCCACCTACAGAGAGGGACCAGACACAAATTTCGCAATTGAAAATGAATTTAAACAACGAAAACACAAAAATTAAAAAAATTCTTGTACGAATTCAGTGACATTCAGTACCGCAAAGATAAAAATTTGACTTTCACGAGTACAATAAAACACTCTATTCATACAAAACATGGGGACCCAATATACAAACACCCATACAAATACCCACAAATCTTTGACGAAGAAGTCAATAAACAGATTAATGAAATGATAGAACGGGGAATCATTCGAAAATCGAAATCGCCCTATTGTTCTCCAATCTGGATCGTACCTAAAAAAAAGATATCGACTATCGTAGTCTAAATGAGATTTCTGTCGATGACATACCAGTAATGGATGAAATATTAGACAAACTTGGAAAATGTCAGTATTTCACAACCATTGACGTCGCCAGAGGATTCCATCAAATCCAAATGGATCCCAAATCAATGGAAAAAACCGCATTCTCCACTAAACATGGTCATTACGAGTACACACGAATGCCTTTTGGGCCAAAAAATGCACCAGCAACGTTCCAAAGATGTATGAACAATTTACTAGAAGATATAATCTATAAAGATTGTTTAGTTTATTTAGACGATATAATTGTGTATTCCACCTCATTAGAAGAACATTTGGCATCACTAAAAGAAATTTTTACTAAATTGCGCAAAGCTAATGTAAAACTACAATTAAATAAATTCGAGTTCTTGAAAAAGGAAACAGAATTCCTAAAACCCCAAAAGAAATAAAATCATTCTTAGGATTATGTGGATTCTTCCGGAAATTTATACCAAACTTTGCACATATTGCAAAACCTTTAACTCTCGGATTGAAGACAGGAGCTAAGATCAACATAAACAACACAGACTATATTTTATCCTTTGAGAAATTAAAATATCTCCTTACGAACGATCCCATACTTGCATATTTCAAAAAACCTTTTTTCCTAACCACAGATGCTAGCAATATAGCTTTAGGTGCGTTCATCTCACAGGACCATAGACCTATTTCTTATGCTAGTAGAACACTTAACGAACATGAACTTAATTATTCAGCCATAGAAAAGGAATTACTATCTATCGAATGGCAACCAAATATTTTAGGCTATACCTCTTCGGTAGACATTTTGAAATCCTAAGTGATGATAAACCCCTTGTGTGGTTAAACAATATCAAAGAACCTAATATGAAATTACAGAGATGGAAGATAAAATTGAACGAATTCGATTACAAAATAAAATACTTACCAGAATTAAAACAGATGAAAACTTTTTAGGATCAACAGAAAGCACCGCAGCCACAATACATAGTGCTCATGAGGATAATGGAAATTACATTCCAATAGTAGAAAAACCCATTAATTATTTCAACAGGCAAATAGGTGTAATGTACAGGAATTTCAGTTATTTTAAAATTCAACTGATTTCGATTATTTAGTATTTTTGTTGTTGTTATCGATATTCGCTAAAGTGGTGAGAATCGAAATTTAGGTAACCAGCTAGAAAAAGAGTGAACTAAGTGGCAACGCCACACAGCTGATCGGTTTGTTTTGCATTGCTTAACATTATTTTTCTATAAATGGAGTTTGGATAAAACAATAAGAAAATAAGGCAAAAGTTTTAAATAACCCAATAGGGGAGTGCATCATAACCCATACGCGTGTGCGAAAAACAAATTATATGCGTGTGTATATGTTCAAGAGATTAATGTAAGTTAATTTCATTGCAATAATTCTCGAATTATTGTACATTTAACTTATGTTTCCATCAAGTATTGGCAATTTTTCTAAACAATTCGCCTTACTTGACATTTCAATTGAGACACCTGTCTTCGGCAGACTTGCCCCCCCAGCAGTCTCAAAATTTTTGTGAGTGAACAGTTTGCGTCAGTCAACGGCTTGAACCGACGATCAATTGTGGAAATCCGAGAGTTAAATATATTTAACTTTTGCATCGGATTGTATTAAGGGTAAATAAAAGATAAATTTCCCAAAATAGATTTGTGTCAGTGTACAGTGTTATTATAGATACGGCGTTAGCGAAGCAAAGTGAAAATTTCAAATGTTGAGATATTTATCATTGTCCACATCGCACTTTCGCTTATCCTGCCTCACACGTAATCCAGACCATACCCGCAGAACACGTGTAGGATTATAAAGCTAGAAGGATGTACGGAACCTAACCTTTTTCCCAGTTGTAACCTTACCTAAAGCATGAAGGATGAACAGTAAAAGGAAGTATTCAAATCTAACCTTTCTACGAACCAAACCTAACCTCACTCAACACATCATGTAAATGAGAAGAGCATTTTGGAATTATTTTCAAGTACAACTAAGACGTTTAGTTTGCCTAAGGAAATTTTTTATTCGTCTTCGGAACGGACGAAATAACCAGGATTAAGTGAAATGAGTCAACATAAGGCTCCACAGTAGTTTAGAATCAATTTTAAGTTAAATTTACATTGAATTTCCTTTTTTTTGTTTGTTGGCTAAATGGTTCAATTTTAAAGGAAATGGAATTCAATACCAGTTAGTTAATAATTTTCATTTTTCAGAATTTGACTATTCATGTAAATTCACAATGTATGATGCTTTAGCTCTATTCGGAATATGTAAACCTTCCTATTTTCAACAGCGACAACAACACAACGAAAGATCTTTCTGCGGGGGAAAAATTAACAAGCTGTAAGTGTATCAAAAACCCAAATTTCCTTGTATTTTTATAAATTTATCTGAACTGAATTTATTCGGGTGAACATTAGCATTTAATACATTGTCAATGGACGTATATAGAGCAAAATATTTCTAGAGAAAATGAATTTGTGAGGATATTAGCGTAATCACGCCACGTAAATGTATATTTTTTTTTCTCTATTTTTTTCTTTTAATTTTTTTTTCTCTCTTCAACTAATGTGAAAAGTTTAATTATAGTAAAGTTAGGAAATCATGAATATTAAGTAGTAGAGTAATTATTAGTAATAAGAACCAACATGCAACATTTGCAACCTTTATAATCGGATTTGTACCGAGGTTCAGCTATTTAGCTAAACATTGTTTTGAAAATGAAGTATTTTTGTAGATCAAATTGATCGGTGATGCTAATTATTTTGAATTGTTTGAATAAATATTAAGTTTATTATGAATCATTAATTTCTTTAGTTCCCTGATGTAGAAGAAGAAGTCCTAGCTTTCGTTTTGGGAGTCTGCGATAAGTTTCGCTGGCAGACTCATGGTAGGGTGGGTACAGACGCGGAGCGCAATTATTATCTATAGCGCCTGCAAGAAATGATGTCCGAAACTCTTTTGTATTCTTCTCTAATAAAAGTCCAGGCAAGGGATTCGGTTAATATGGATAGCCGACATACATAAAATACGCTGTGAAAATACTATCTATGACGTTCACAAAGAACACCCCCACAGGCTGTTTTTGCTAGTTGTTTATGAATCCCATTGAGCAGTCATATGCATACTAAACATCTTCCCTAAAGTCTATCACACGCGTTCTCAATAGAATTCAAGTGGTTCGGGTAACTCTAGTTGGAAATCGAGGTATAGTCCTGGTGGACCAGCGGGAGTAGGTTTATTCGTTCTGCCTCCATTTTATTGAGCAAAAGGATCGCAGTGTCACTAACCATTGTGTTTTGCTGACTTATGTCGACAGTTGCAGGGTGCAAAACAGGAGTGTTAGACTGCTACTTTATTTTATTGATATATATGTGTAGTTCTCTTTAGCTAATACATATATAAGGCGGGATGTCCCAATTTTTTTTGAGATTTTGTCGTCATGTGTCAGGTTATATTACATATTTTGGCGCCCAATGTGGGGCCGTAACGAAAGGTCCTAGAATGATGAGGCAAAAAAATGTGGTCTTACTTTTTAGGGCAGGAGTTGGTCCCATGGAAAAGAGGTTGACTTCAAATTTTTTTCTTTGCACTTTGTGTAATAACATCAGACCATATTGAGCCTTCGTCAGAAAAGACCGAATGTGTCATTGATTTTCTTTAGTTCTTTTCTTTCTTCTTTTTGCTCTCTACTGACTGAGGAAAATTTAGCTTTGAATTCGTCTTGTACCCAGACTACAATAGCGACCACTAAAACACTCCTTAGGACGTAGATGGTTTTCTTTTTTCATTCTATTTTTGTGTAAAGTTTGAATGTTATGGATACGGTCTCTATGCAACTATATGGAAATCGTATGGTAGTAATTCTGCCACAGCGACCTTTAGTAGTAGGATTGGCTTAGTAAACTTCGTCTTTTCTCAGAATTTCTGTTACTCTAATACTGGTATTGGCGATTTAAGTCTAGCATGGAATTCCTAATGTAGGGTGTTTACGTCTACGACCACTAGAGCGCTAAACCAATAGCTTGGAGGATCTTTTTGTTTCTTTATATTTTTTCTTTTCCTTTCTCCTTTTCTGTTATGTATTTGCTATAAGATTCGATCAATGGATTGGATTTTTGGAATTCTTTATAATTGCGAAGCAGCTATAAAGACCATTCAATTCAGGGTTGAATTAATATTGGCATTGCATAAAATGAAAAAATAAACAACCAATTTTTTTTTTTTTTTTCTCTCTTTTGAAAGCACCAGGTGCAAATGGAACCTTATAACTTAAATAGTGCAGTCATAAACTATGCTAGGAAATTCAGGCTTTTGGCTAAGCTAAATCCTGACCAGTTAAAAGAGTGATGCATCTAAAATAATTTGCCAGGAGCAACACAATGTATTCTTTAATCTTTTTCTTTCATTTTCCTAAATTGGTTTTGGGATATATTAGAGTATAGGACTCATTATTAGAAAAATAAGATAGTGACTTCAAATTCACATTAAGGGAACGATATGATTTAAGATAAAATACCAATATTCATCGAAATATTAAAATATTAAAATTAATCACAAATTTGTCAAAATGGTTCTCACTAGGAGTGAAGAAAATTTAGCTCATGAGATCTCAGATGCGTTATGCTCAATTTGTCAGAAAGCAGTATGGGCCACGCAAGAGTTGGTGGTGAAAACCTCATGCCATCATCTATTTCATAAAAATTGTATATCAGAATGGATTGATCAGTTTAATGTATGTCAAGCTTGTAATGCGTCGATACGTAGAACAGATTTGGAAGTGCAAAACGTGCCATTTGCAGAGATAGAATCCGAACGTCCTGTAAACATAGGTGCAATCACAACAGGAACGTTGCCGAAAGGCCCAAATACACGCTCCCGTAGAAATTTTAGTGGGGGTGAACAAGCTAATCAAGCAACTGCAAATATAGAGATGTCTAAAACGATAAGAAAACAACGAGGAAGACCTCAAGGAAATGGGTCCAATATACCTCGTAGAAGCTTAGACGCTAGTAGAAGACCAGCGCGAGCATCGATAGAAATGGATTAGAGTCCATAATAGACCGAAGAATGGGACAATTGGGAATTACAGAGCAACATGTAAATGCGTCAGCGCAAAACCAAAGTATTCCTAGGAGTTCATCTACAGTCAGAACAAGCAGAACGGGTCATAACCCAGATAAAATTACACAGCTAATTCATAGTTGGATTGTAAAATTTGACGGTTCGTCAAAAGGAGTTACGGTCGAAGAGTTTCTTTATCGTATCAAATCGTTAACTGAGGATTGCTTAGACCAAGATTTTGATGCAGAATGCAAAAATTTGCATATTCTTTTAGTAGGCAAAGCTAAAGAGTGGTATTGGAGATACCGTAGAGATGTAGTACACTTAGAGTGGTCAGAATTTTGTGTAGCCATGAAATATCAATATAAAGATTACAGAAGTGATGTAGATATACTAGAAGATATTCGTGGGCGTAAACAAAAGGTAGGAGAAACCTTTGAAAACTTTTACGATGAAATTATGACTCAAATGTCACGTATGTCGAAAAGCATAGACGAAGAACAACTCATTCAGTTGCTCACACGAAATTTATTGCCAGACATTCGTCATGAATTGTTGTATAAGTTAAGACCAGGCATGCTATAAACCTATAAATACTTTATGACCGCGCCCACACTCATCTTACAATAGTCAAGACTCGTCATAATGGGCATCGGCACAAACAATAACTACCAGACTAAACATTCCTATGGGAATGGTGTCGTGTTCAGTACATCAGACAGCAAGTCGCCCAATTCTACAATTCGGCAATAAACAGATCAAGTTCGGTACACCAGACTTCAAGTCGCCTAAATCAATTCATCGATAAACAGATCCCACGCCAGCGTTGGACTTTTGGACTCAGCAGACGTCGCTGTCACCAACGACGCTCAATACCAGAGGCTTCATCCAAACATAATCGATCAACCCAAAGTCAGTCTTCAACCTGAGTGCAACTTGTAACTTCGTTGGAGCTCCGCGATCCTTGTTCATAGTAGTTGTCTTAAAGTCTTCCAGTAAATTAAAAGATTTGTGAACGTAAAACTAATAAAGATTTTTAAATAAATTTTATTTTTTCCTACGGAGAACAAGGAAAGTGTTAATTGGCGCCCGAGCAGGGACCCTGCTAAACAAAACTTGATCGAGTGTTAGTGAAAGATATCAGTGATCGTGACCAATAAAACGCGTTAAATGCCTTAAGTGTCAACGAAAAAAAAAACATTGTATCGAACTACGCTAAGAATCAGACAGGGTCAAAAATTCAATCGCTGCAATTTCCTCCAAGATCCGTTCCGAGGAAAACTGATAACCCGAAAGTGTTTGCCCAGGAGCGTTAGTACCTTCGACGTTGGAAAAGCGAGCCCTCCTACAAGCCGATCAGTAAAGCACCGAAGATGCTAGTTATAATGTAAGTTAAGAAGATTAGATTTAAGAGAAAATTGTGAATCAAAACGAAAAGTTAAATCAAAACGAAAGTTAAAAAAGAAAAAAAGAAAAATCAATCAGTAAAATCCTAAAAAAGGAAACAAAAGAATTAAAAGAAGAAAATCAATAAGCTAAGTTTTAAAAGAAAAACAAAAGAATCAAAAGAAGAAAATCAATTAGTTAAGTTTTTTACAAAAAAAAAAGAAAAAATCAACTAACCCTTAAAATATTTATCCTTACTAACAATTATCCTGTGAACCAAAAGCCATTTCCAACCGCGCCGCGAACTTGCTTATTCTTACAAAAAACCTGATTACATATTCGACGCGATTGTGTTACGTATCTGTTGTCGTTTTAAGTGAAATACTTCCCCTTTTAAATTGAAAAATGCCTGATGATAGTTGGGTAAAAGCCTCAGTTCTTCAGCCAGGAAATCGTCAAGCTACAGAGCCACAAATGGCTTCAACCTCAGGTTCTGCAGGTAGAAGTATAGAAGCAGTTTCTATCCAAGGCTTAGAAGCAGCTATAGATGTTATATTAGCAGCTAGAATGGAGAATTATATTGAGCGCTTGAACTCGTCGCAATCAGAAAACCCAGTATATAAAGATTTAACCCCAAATTTAAGTGACAATTGGAACGATTTGGAAAGGGTTCCAGATTTAGTGAAAGGACTTAGAGAATTTTCAGGTAATCCAGCAGAGTTTACAACATGGTTTTCTACAGCTTCACGCATAATGGAGGTTTTTGCTCCCTTACAGGGAACACCAAAATATTTCGCGATACTGTTGACGGCTAGAGACAAAATTACCGGTCATGCAGACTCAGTGTTGAAAGCAAATGATACCGCATTGCATTGGGATGCAATTTCGAAATGTCTTTTAGAAGAGTATTCGGATAGACGAGACCTAGGTACACTGGAATACCAATTATTTTCCATGAGCCAGAAGAATAGTACCATCCATGAATTCTATTTTGCAGTCCACCAACAAATGTCCTTAATTATTGATCAAATCAAGAATATGGGTCACAGCCCAGAAGTTAGAATGGTCATGTCAAAACAAATAAAGGACAGAGCTTTAGATACTTTTATTAGAGGCTTAAATGGTGACCTAGCAGACAGATTAAGTATGGCGCAGCCTCTTAACATAAAACATGCATTGCAATTAATAGATGCAGTAGATAACAAACGCGCTAAAAATTCTATCGGCCTCGGTTATCAATACCCTCGTCCGAATATATCACATAAACCAGTACAACACAATAAGAACAATATGTTCCCTCAACCACCGTACCCTCCAGTACTTCCACCTAAACCACACATTAATACAAACTGGTATAATCCCAGACAGATACAGAGCTATAATATTCCTCAGAATAATCCGTTCCGTAATAATAACCAGCCATTTTTTAATGCACCACCTAGACCATTCACCCCGAAACCGCAACCAAAACCCACTCCAATGGAAGTAGACGGTTCCATTATGACCAGAAAAGTAAACTACATAAACAGACCAAATACCAATCCCCCACAACAGCCAATTTTGTTAAAAAGAGTAAATCAGCCCATAACAAATTTTCCGAATAAAATTCAAAGACAGTTCCACATTGGAGCTGAAGCACAAAATGAATCATATAGTACTCCAATGCAAGAAGAACCTCAGGTTAATATGTCCGAAGTTCAGTCTGAATATCAAGAGCAAGATGACTAATTCCAAGTAGTCCCATATTCACAGTTTTCAGAGTATCAGCAACAGCAAGAATATTTCACCGCTCAAGGTGATATGTCCGAGTTAATTCCGCAAAATAAAGAGGTATCACAAACCATAGTCCAAGATCCTCTCCCACAAATTGAGGATACTGTCAATTTTTTAGGATGAAATGTTCCTCTTTGCCGTATTTTGTAGTCCGGGACAAAGACGGAACAGTATACAATTTTTTAATAGACACCGGTTCAAATAACAATTATATCCAACCAGAAATAGCCAGAAATGTAAAAACAAACGAGCACAAGTTCTATGCGAGAACTGTAAGTGGACGCATCCTAATAACGGAACATGTCCACTTGGGTCTTTTCAATGAACCCAACAAACCTATAATCTTTTTTCTACTGCCAAATTTGGAATCGTTTCATGGAATCTTAGGCAAAGATACATTAAAAGAACTTAATGCCATTATAGATGTGGGAAAAAATTTATTATACGTCAACAACTCTCATGTTGTTAAAATGAGACAAATGCAAACTCAGCAAGTCCACACGATCAATTCAGATCAACTCTCGGGTCAGCAAAAATTAAAGCTAGAAGCACTTCAAGAGGAATACAAATCGCTGTTCGCGAGCCCAGACATGAAGTTGACTTACGCTACCAATGTCCAAGGAGAAATTCGAACGACGTCAGACACTCCAGTCTATACAAACCATTACCCGTATCCAGCTTCGTTACGAGAAGTAGTTGAAGAACAAATTCAAGAATTACTACAAGATGGTATAATACGACCCTCACGGTCGCCTTATAATTCCCCTGTTTGGATTGTCCCAAAGAAAAGTGACAGTCTGGGAAGGAAAAAATATAGGATGGTCATTGACTATCGGAAACTAAATACAGTCACCATTTCGGATAAATATCCAATTCCTGAAATTGGAGAGATGATTGCTCAATTGGGCAACAACAAATATTTCTCTGTTCTCGACTTGAAAAGTGGATTTCATCAGATTCCTCTAAAGAAATCTGATATTGAGAAAACAGCGTTCGCTGTAAACGGAGGGAAATATGAATTTACCAGACTCCCCTTCGGTTTGAAAAATTCCCCATCAATATTTCAAAGAGCCCTTGATGACATATTAAGAGAACATATAGGAAAAATATGCTATGTTTATATCGATGATATCATAATATTCAGCAAATCTGAGGAAGAACATTTTCGTCATTTGGCCGAAGTATTCTCTACTTTGTCAAAAGCAAACATGAAAGTACAGGTAGATAAATGCAAATTCCTCAAACATAGTGTTGATTTCCTAGGCGTAGTAATATCAAGGGAAGGTGTTAAAACCAACCCAGAAAAAGTGCAGGCTATCAAAAACTTCCCGACACCAAAGAACCTAAAACAACTAAGGTCTTTCTTGGGTTTAGCCAGCTATTATAGGAGATTCATTAAAGATTTTGCTAAATTAGCAAGACCCCTTACAGCCTTATTGCGTGGCGAACATGGTAGAACTAAAAAGAATATTTCCAATAAAATCGAAATTCGTTTTGGCAAAGAAGAATATGACTCTTTTGAGAAAGTGAAAAATTCATTAATTTCACAAGACGTAGTATTAGCATATCCCGATTTCAATCAGGAATTCCATCTGACTACAGATGCCTCGAATATAGCAATAGGTGCGTCACTAGAACAAAACGGGAGACCGATTACATTTATATCTAGAGCGTTATCTAAAACAGAAGAAAATTATGCTACAAACGAGAGGGAAATGTTAGCCATAGTATGGTCCTTGGAAAAATTGAGGATGTATCTCTATGGTAAGTCAAAAGTGACCATCTACACTGATCATCAACCGCTTACCTATGCACTTAGTCCGAAGAACAACAATGCAAAGCTGAAAAAGTGGAAAAGTTACCAGGAGGAGTACAATTATGAGTTGAAGTATAAACCGGGTAGCTCAAATGTAGTAGCAGACGCTCTTTCTAGAAATCCTACTAGCATAAATGCTAGCAGCACGTCAGCAGCCACTGTGCATAGCGATGAGAGCTCAGGTCATGAACTTATACCAACAATAGACATTCCCATTAACGTCTTTAAAAACCAATTAATAATTTTCACCGGCGATAACGAATCAACGACATTCGAATTACCGTTCCCTACATACCATAGACATACAGTAGAAAAGTGACTGTCTGGGAAGGAAAAAAAAATGTATTTCTATGGTAAGTCAAAAGTGACCATCTACACTGATCATCAACCGCTTACCTATGCACTTAGTCCGAAGAACAACAATACAAAGCTGAAAAAGTGGAAAAGTTACCTGGAGGAGTACAATTATGAGTTGAAGTATAAACCGGGTAGCTCAAATGTAGTAGCAGACGCTCTTTCTAGAAATCCTACTAGCATAAATGCTAGCAGCACGTCAGCAGCCACTGTGCATAGCGATGAGAGCTCAGGTCATGAACTTATACCAACAATAGACATTCCCATTAACGTCTTTAAAAACCAATTAATAATTCTCACCGGCGATAACGAATCAACGACATTCGAATTACCGTTCCCTACATACCATAGACATACAGTAGTAAGGAGAAACTATTCAGAGAGTGATCTTGTAACAATTTTAAAACCAAAAATGGATCCTAGAATGGTAAATGGTATTTTCACTTCCGAAGGTATTATGGGCAAAATCCAATCCATATTTCCGGAACATTTTAGGAACTATAAAGCAAGATTCACGCAGATTCAAACTACAGATGTCCATGACCATAGCCAACAGCAAGAAATCATAGCAAAAGAACATGTTAGAGCCCATAGAAACGCATTGGAGAACAAAAAACAAATTATATCGAAATTTTTTTTCCCCGGTATGAAAAAGAAAATAGAAGCAGTAGTAAAAGCCTGTCAAACATGCAAACTTTCAAAATACCAAAGACACCCCCCAAATCAAGAAATTCAACCATCACCCATTCCTAATTATCCAGGAGAAATCATACACATAGATTTGTACTCAACACAGAATAAAATTATCCTAACAGCAATAGACAAGTTCTCAAAGTATGTGCAAATAAAACTAGTTAATTCAAAAGCAGCGGAACATTTAAAAGTACCACTTCGCGAGTTATTAGTAGCTTTCGGTGTGACCAAAAAGGTAGTCATGGATAATGAGAAATCCCTAAATTCCGCGTCAATAAAATTTCTTTTGAATGATCAGCTAGGCATAAATGTCCATACAACCAATCAATTGCCGAAGAAAGCCTAACGTTTGTAAATATTGAAGAGCTAATAGAATTTGCCGAAGTAAGCATTGCATCTGATGGCAGAGCCCTTTTTTATATTGTTAGTATTCCTAGGGTAATAAAAGAACAATGTAAAAAAATTATTGCACTACCTATAAAAAATGAAAAAACAATAGAAAAAATAGACTATGGACATATACTAAAATGTAATAAACAACATTTCGGGTTAGCTAATAAGAACAAATGTAAAAATCTAAATGATAAGATACTATGTAAACTGGAAGATTTAATAGACTTAAAGAATAGCAAATGTATAGGAGCGTATTTCTACAGAAAAAAACCAAATTGCCAAACTACGAACAATCAACATGTTAAAACGCATTCAGAGGTGGCTCCCGGCACACTTTTGCTAAACCAATTTAAAGGAACCATCAACATTGACGGAGAAAATCTTACGTTGGACGGAACCTTCGTGATCCAGTCGCAAAACGCAACCATCAATATAGACGATGCGTGGTACATCATGAAGACCAAACGTGAAGTCGAAGTCCAGCCGCCACTACTACAACTCATATCAGATAAAAAACACCAAGGCGAGATCTTATCATTGGAAATGATTAAAGAGCTACATCTGAACAATACAGATAACTTGGAAAAATTCAAACTAATAACGTAATCATTTCATCATCCTACTGGATCATTTTAGCACTCTTGAGTATTACAGCAATAATCTACTGGGTATTCAAGAAGCGATGCATCCACAGACCAACAGAAAGCAATCCACCGATGGCCATGCCGATCACACCCGTATCACCCGTACAGTATGTGGTAGCGACCGAGGACGCCCGCATTTAAGAGGGGAGGAGTTAAGACCAGGCATGCTATAAACCTATAAATATTTTATGACCGCGCCCACACTCATCTTACAATAGTCAAGACTCGTCATAATGGGCATCGGCACAAACAATAACTACCAGACTAAACATTCCTATGGGAATGGTGTCGTGTTCAGTACATCAGACAGCAAGTCGCCCAATTCTACAATTCGGCAATAAACAGATCAAGTTCGGTACACCAGACTTCAAGTCGCCTAAATCAATTCATCGATAAACAGATCCCACGCCAGCGTTGGACTTTTGGACTCAGCAGACGTCGCTGTCACCAACGACGCTCAATACCAGAGGCTTCATCCAAACATAATCGATCAACCCAAAGTCAGTCTTCAACCTGAGTGCAACTTGTAACTTCGTTGGAGCTCCGCGATCCTTGTTCATAGTAGTTGTCTTAAAGTCTTCCAGTAAATTAAAAGATTTGTGAACGTAAAACTAATAAAGATTTTTAAATAAATTATATTTTTTTCCTACGGAGAACAAGGAAAGTGTTAATTTATATACCTATTCTCTCTATACCTCATCTTGGAAAGCTAGTGCAAATGCGAGAAAATTTATTAGGGGATGTAGTCTCTAGGAGAGCAAATAAAACTTCAGCCAATTTTCAATATGCTAAACGCAACATTGCGGAAGTAGAAGAGCCAAAAAAGTTTAAACTCTCCGAAAAGATGGATTTAAATGTGTACAATGCTGAAGCAGTGCAAGCTCCGGTTCAAGTATTTCGGTGTTGGAATTGCGATGCAGAGGGACATGGCTGGGACAACTGCATAGAGCCTCGCACTATATTTTGCTACGGGTGTGGCTCGAAAAACGTATATAAGCCCCAATGTAAAAATTGTATCGCCAAGAAAGCGGAAAACTTAGTGAAGGGTCCATCTGTGAAAGCTCGGATGTCCCCGAAAAATCTTTAATTGAAATATTACCTGATTTACCGGCTAGCTCGGAACCAATAGCAGCAAACCAAATACCAGACTTACCTTTTAACTGTTACGATAAGACGCCAGTTATATCGTCCGTTAAACACTATCAAGAACGTTTGAGAAATTATCTCAAAGTGCGTAGTAGAATTTTTGGAAGCAATTTCAGCTCGGTCACGACCAAAGAGATCTACTAAGCGATTTCGAACTTTTTGGAAAGCAGTTAGACAAACTAAGCGTTTACTTATTTCGTCAATGATTCATGAAAAGTCGGATGGAAGATTGTATGCGGAAGTATCATTTTTAAATTTTCGTGAACAAGGTCCTGTAGATACCGGCGCGAACATAAGTTGCGTGGGGTCGACTTTGGCTTCAGAAGATTGGTCAAAGTATCCAAATTTTCGTCGTATTTCTTCTAAAACAGCGGATGGACAAGATCAACCAGTCATCGGTTTCATTACGCTAGATATTACCTTTAAAAATAAAACTAGACCGATAAAGTTATTCATCATACCGTCCATTCAGAAAAGGATGATATTGGGAATAGATTTTTAGAAAGCGTTTCAATTAGCGCTAGGTTTGTTATCAGCTTTAGATTACGAAAGCGAATTCAGAATTCCAGATAGTAAAGAGGAACAATTATACCCATTATCTGACTGTCAAAAGAGACAACTTCAAGCCATTATTTCATTATTTCCGTCATTTGAAAGGATAGGGCTTGGGCGAACAATGTTGATTAAACATCATATAGATGTCGGATCTTCGAAACCAATTAAGCAAAGTTTTTACCCCGTATCCCCAGCAGTGGAAAAATTAATGAATAGCGAAGTTGATCGAATGATAGAGTTAGGAGTTATAGAGTTATCAAATAGTCCGTGGAGTTCTCCGATGAGATTAGTAGTTAAACCTGAGAAAGTGAGATTATGTCTAGATGCTAGAAAGATAAATGCGTGTACGACAAAGGATGCATATCCGTTACCAAGTATTGATGGGATATTCGCACGGCTTCCTCGTGCCGAAATCATTACGAAAATCGATCTTAAAGATGCGTATTGGCAAGTGGAATTATCAGAAGAATCTCGTGGCATCACAGCATTTACTATTCCAGGAAGGCCTTTGTACCAATTTCGAGTAATGCCATTCGGATTGTGCAATGCCCCGCAAACTATGTGCAGGTTATTGTTTTGTTGTTTTGGATATCTTGATGATTTATGTGTAGTAACATCAGATTTTGATTCACATATATCAGTATTAATGAGATTAGCGGATCAATTTCGTAAAGCGAATCTAATGTTAAATCTCAAGAAGAGCCTTTTTTGTGTGGCCGAAGTTAAATATTTAGGGTACATAATTGGCAGAGGCGGAATTTCAACTGATCCAAGTAAGATTGAATCGATATTGCAATGGCCTACACCAAAGTCCCTAAAACAAACGCGTGGATTTTTAGGATAGCAGGATGGTATCGAAGATGCTTCGCAAACTTTTCAGAAATTGCAGCGCCGATTACAGATGTGCTAGGAAAGAGAACAAAGTTTGAATGGACAGATAGACAGATCTCAAAAGACAACTGACGACTGCTCCAGTTTTGCGAAACCCAGATTTTAGTAAAAAGTTTTTTCTTCAATGTGATGCAACCGATGTTGGTTTTGGTGCAGTTTTAGTACAATTGGATTTGGAATGCGAAGAAAAACCCATAGCCTATATGTCCAAAAAGCTAAACGCGGCACAAAGAAATATGCAATTGCAAGGTTATAAATTTGAGATAAGTCATAGAAAAGGACGAGAACATATAGTACCAGATGCATTGTCGCGTATGTACTCCGAAGAGATCGCGCAATTAGACTCATTTGGGCCAGAAATTGATTTATCTTCAGACTGTTTAAAGGATGAAGAGTATCAAAAACTAAAGGAGAAAGTACTACAAAATGTGCAGTCATACCCTGATGTCAAAGTCATGGATAACTTGGTGTATATTAGGACTGAATATAATGATGGTACCGAGGAGTGCAGAAAGAAAATGTGGAAATTGTGGGTGCCGCAAAGAATGACCGCAGAAGTTATATCACGTGCGCATGTTTCCACTATTACAGCTCATGGAGGCATGATAAAAACCGTGGAACTAATAAAAAGACATTTATATTGGCCAGGGATGGTTTCCGAAATTCGAGAATATGTGCGTAATTGTGAGGTATGTAAGTGTACTAAACCTCCTAATAGAACATTAAAACAACCCATGGGTAAATAGGCAGTGTCTGAACGACCGTTTCAACTTTTGTACATCGACCTCTTAGGACCATATCCAAGAAGTAGAAAAGGAAACATAGGTTTACTTATTGTTTTAGATCATTGACCAAATTTCAATGGCTTTGTCCAGTTAAAAACTTCACGACAAAACCAATTATAGAGTTTCTTCAAAGTCAGATTTTTCTATCCTATGGACTGCCAGAAATTGTAATAAGTGATAATGGAGTGCAGCTTAAATCAAACGAATTTAATTCATTTTTAACTACGTTTGGAGTTCAGCATACTTATACAGCTGCATATTCCCCTCAATCAAATGCTTCAGAGAGAGTGAATTGCTCGATCGTGTCCGCTATTCGTTCGTATTTAAAATCTGATCAAACAGAGTGGGATACCCATATCCAAGAAATAAGTTGTGCCTTAAGAAATAGTTATCATCAAAGTTTAAAGATATCTCCATACCATGCGGTATATGGATTAGATATGATAACACATGCAAGTCAATATAAACTGCTAAGGAATTTAACAATGTCAGATGAACCAGTAGTACAGCTCGATCGAGATGATCAGCTTAAATTATTACGATCAAAGTTACCTAAAAAGTGCCTATGAACAACAAGCCCAGCAATATAATTTAAGAACGAGGCCTATCTGTTTCAAAGTTGGTCAGGAAGTTTTTAGAAGGAATTTTGTTCAGAGCAATTTTAGTAAAGGAATTAACGCGAATCTTTGCCCGGCGTTTCTTAAAGCTCGTGTTCGTGAAAAACAAGGGAATTCATACTATATTCTAGAAGATTTACAAGGGAAATTAGTAGGAACTTTCCATGCGAAGGATATTCGTCAATAAATATTGTAATATTACAGACTTTCAGATTTCTGTTGAATTCGTGACGTTGAATAAACTACGAATTAAACAGTGGTGTAATGTACAGGAATTTCAGTTATTTTAAAATTCAACTGATTTCGATTATTTAGTATTTTTGTTGTTGTTATCGAGATTCGCTAAAGTGGTGAGAATCGAAATTTAGGTAACCAGCTAGAAAAAGAGAGAGAACTAAGTGGCAACGCCACACAGCTGATCGGTTTTCAGCCAAGCCAACACAATGGTGGAGTCGGTCCAAAACTGGGAGGTTGCAGGTGAGATTGGGAGTTCAGTAACGATCGACGCCCGAAGATCGGCTAGAATACTGCCGCAAAGCAGTATTCTACTCGGTAGAGGACCCGCTGAAAAGGGGTATGCCTGGGGTCGACTCGAATTTGTCGATACATCTGCGTTATGTCGGCGTTGAAAACGACCTGAAAGAACCTCCGACAGTACGTCACAATAATGCGGGATCTGAGCTTGGATTGAAAGCTTGGAACGACCTTTGTGTTCACTCGAGTCTTTAACCGAGAATCTACGACCATTAGGTAGGCTGGACGAGGACGGACGGGACTTTGGGGATTCGCTGCGGCTGCGAGCAGACTGGGACTTGCGCGGAATGTCCGTACGCTTCACGGTCTCCGGAGTCTGCGGAGGCCGAACATTCTCCGGAGTTGCAGAGGGAGACGAAAGACTGTTAGACTTTGTCGCGGTCTTGGACGGCTCCGTGGACATACTCAAGGGACGACCTTACCGACGAAGTCCGAGTTTGCGCGCCCTTTGATTTTGGAAAAACAACAAAAAAGGAGAAGTGGACTGTATGAGGGCGCAAGAATTTTTCTCACTGTGCCCCGCGGGATTGCGGGAGGATTCACTCGCGCGTGGCTCGGAAAAGGAGCCCTTTTAATGGAGATATATGTGGAACCGTATACGAACGCACGAATGCGGATCGAAAATTACACCTAGACAAAGCGGAGTGATTACAAAACAAGTTTAGATGGATTTGTAAGTAACGATGCGAGTCCGTATAAAACAAAGCACGGATGAAATATATAAATAAAGATGTATAGGGCGAAGAATATAAATTTTTATATAAATCTGGATGGAAATGGATATATATATATATGAGCACAATAAAGGCTGGAAAAAATTATATATGTATGGATTTATAACTATGGGAGGATATATATATGTGCCCAAAATAATGGCCGGGAAAAAAGTATATATAATTTATAAATATGGGCGGATTTATATAATGGGCACGATAATGCTGGAAAAAAAATATATATGTATTTATTTATAAATATGGGCCGATATATATATGTGCGCAAAATACTGTCCGGAAATATTGTATATATAATTTATAAATATGGACGGATATATATATGGGCACGATAATGCTGGAAAAAAAATATACACATATGTACTTATTTATAAATATGGGCGGATATATATATGTGCGCAAAAAACTGGCCGAAAAAATTGTATATATAATTTATTTATAAATATGGACGGGTATATAATTAGGCGAAATAAGGGAATCGGAAATAGTGTAATTTGAACTTGGCGCGCTCGAGCCGCCTATCAGAAAACAAAAAGTAAGTACAGTGATTAATTGCTTCTACCAAACTGTAGAAAGAGGACATAACTCTTTCTCTCTTGAGAGAGTATGATTTAATGGCGTCACACTCACATATACACTGGCGCACTATTTGGTTGCATCTTCCATTAAAATTCAAGTCTGTTTATGCTATGTGCACATGGAACACAGGGTAGAATGAACTTCTCTGCTATACAGAAACTACATAATAAATTTACCCCAAAGTCCACGATGTGCTCATAAATTTTACAAGTCCTGGTGAAAGCAATTTAATTAAAAATTGATAAGCATAACAGAAAGCAAACCAGACCAGAGCAGAGCAGTGCAGGATGCGAGCCTAGTTTAAAAGCGAACAGGACCAGGACGAAGCCGTTGCAATGCAGACAACGTTGCGCTGCCAATTTTTGTGTGTTGTACTCTATATGGTCGTGGTCCTTTAACTAATTAATGGACAATATATTTCAAAGGATTGCAGTTGCTTGAAACTGGTAAAAAACTTAAAGGTCCATATGAATGCAAAGAAAAGACGTTTAAATTTTTTCAATTGCTAGAGCTTAGCACCGAGCTTCAAACTTCTTAATATTTCTTCTCTTTTTCCAGTCAACAGACATACACATGTGGGGTTGGGTTGGTAACGCCGAATGCCCAGACCACGTTAGAACAGCTATTAAACGACGATGTGGCAAACGATTCATAAGAGACGATGTGGCAAGCGACCCACAAAACGATGATGTGACAATGCTGATAATTTCTTGATAATTTCTTTAGCAAACTGATTGGTCATTTCTACGTCTGATATGATTAGTTTTGTGAAAGAAGTGACTTTATTTTAACTTTATTTTCATTGCATTTAGTAAATTCTATCTGACGTTTATAGTAATTCAGAAGGTTTTATGAAATGGCTATTAGGTTATCTTCTTGTGCACTGTGTATTGTTGCTTAAGCAGCTGCTTATTTCTTCATCCAAAAAGTTTTCATCCATTTTTATTCTGGAAAGGGCATCATACACATAGACACATATTTCTCTTGTCCTGGTAAATATTTTATTATGTAATCAAATTCGTTTAATTTTATTTTCCATCTCCATAACTTCGTGTTAGGTTCTTTGATATTGTCCAACCAGACAAAGGGGTTTGTGATCGCTTAGGATTTCGAAGTGTCTACCGAAAAGGTATGTCTTAAATATTTGGTCGCCCATGCGATAGACAGTAGTTCCTTTTCTACTGCTGAATAATTAAGCTCATGTCCATTAAGTGTTCTACTAGCATAAGAGATAGGTATATGGTCCTGTGAAATGAACGCACCTATATTGCTATATTGCTAGCATCTATGGTTAGAAAAAATGGTTTTTAAAAAATCAAGGAGACATTTCAATTTTTCAAAGGATGAAAAATTGTTTGGGTTGTTTATGTTAATCTTAGCTACTTTCTTCAATCCAAGAGTTAGGGCTTTACAATATTTACAAAGATGAATTTACGGAAAAACCCGCATAAACCTAAGATTTAATTTCTTTTGGGGTTTTAGGGATCGGAAATATTTGAAATGCTTTGACTTTATCTGGGTTTGGGTTAATGCCCTCTGTGGTTATGACGTGACCTAAAAATTCTGCTTCCTTTTACAATAACTCGCATTTGTGTTTTTGAAAAGCTTTGCGCATTTTAGTAAAGACTCTTTTTAGTGATGCCAAATGTTCTTCTAGTGAGGTGGAAGTAACAATTATATCGTCTAAATAGACTAAACAATCTTTACAAATGAAATCTTGTAATAAATTGTTCATACAACAGCAGTGAGCTCCGAAGCGCAGTGAGGAGTGAGGAGGGTTTTTTGATCCTCGGCGGCTACGGTCACTCTGGGAGGGGTGACTTGATTTTTTCTGATGGACATCGCCATATAATTCAAGTCCGAGACTTTGCCCCGAATTCCCGCACTTTTGATTCCAATTGCTAAAATATCCAGTATACTTTTAACTGAATTTTTTTCGTGTGTGAGATTGACTGTAAATAAAAATCATAGTTTTAAACGACCGGAAGGAATTGGCACTCGCCAAAGTTGTACTCCACATATCGTTCCGCCCCTCCAAGAACATTGGTCCTTCGAGCCGGATATCCTTCCTCTCCTCCAGCTTGCATCGGCGGAATTCATTATAAGTACAACATATCTTTATTCACATTTCATTTGCCCCTACATATGTACTAATAAATGTGTGACCTACACACTTTTATATACTTGTAGGTACATACCTGACCTGTTCCAAGGTTATATGGTATTTCCCAATCCTTAGTGTGTTTGTGCAACGTTTTTTTCCATTCCACGACCACGCATTTTTTTTCCGCACTTGTCCAATTCCACTTTTATTCTCTCCATCTACCATACATACATATGTAAAACTCGTTTACACCCACATTTACATGTATTTTCCACAGCTGTTTGCCAAGTCCGCGTAAAAGTTTAAAAGACAAAAATTATTAAAGTTTTATAGTAAAAAAAAAAAATCGTAATTAAAGTATGCACCGCGATTTCTTGTGTGTACGAATTGTTTCAATTGCCCAATTAATTTCCTCACGTGCGTATCCGCAAAGCGGTGCACTTACATACATACATCGTCATATATTGATGCACGCACATACATACATATGTACATATCCACATACACATAATCCACTTTGGTGTCGCAAATTTATTTAACAAAAAAAATGGGAGAGGTAAGGAATCCAACAACCAGCTAAATAACAATTTACTTACGTTTTTGTGAACAACGCGCGTGCATACATACATACATATACTTACCTGTGCACTTACGCATGTATGTACATACAGTGAGTCAAAGAAGTATTGGCACACTTGAAAAACCCAACTTCTAAGAGCTGTAACTTTTTTGTTAACACAGCTATATGTAAATGAAAAATTACATTTATTAAAATCATATATTATATTTAATCTTGAACAAAAAAAAAATTATATTTCAGCTTTGGTTCATTTGCAAAATACAAAAATGTAATATATAGGCACAAATTTTCATCAAAAAAGTTTTGGCACACGTAACGTAATCAGTTTTATCCAAGGCAACTAAAACACGCTAATATTTTGTTGGTCCTCCTTTCGACTGTATTACAGCCTGCAAACGTCTCTTCATGCTGTTTACCAGTTTGGAAGTTTCCGAAGTGGTGATTTTGCCCCAAATGTATATCAAAGCATTTGCCCATATGCACTGATCGTTTGTTCTTTTCCTTTCGCGCACGGTGTGTAAAAGCGTTCGTTTCTGTGTTCTTTTTTTCTCCGCACAACCACAAAAAAAAATTATTATAACATAATTAATAAACAAAACCAAAAACCAAATATATAAACAGTGGCCGGCAGCTGTTTTCGGAGTAGTGGTGGTATAAATAAGTACATATATATTTTTTTCCAGCATTATCGTGCCCATATATAAGTTAAGACCAGGCATGCTATAAACCTATAAATACTTTATGACCGCGCCCACACTCATCTTACAATAGTCAAGACTCGTCATAATGGGCATCGGCACAAACAATAACTACCAGACTAAACATTCCTATGGGAATGGTGTCGTGTTCAGTACATCAGACAGCAAGTCGCCCAATTCTACAATTCGGCAATAAACAGATCAAGTTCGGTACACCAGACTTCAAGTCGCCTAAATCAATTCATCGATAAACAGATCCCACGCCAGCGTTGGACTTTTGGACTCAGCAGACGTCGCTGTCACCAACGACGCTCAATACCAGAGGCTTCATCCAAACATAATCGATCAACCCAAAGTCAGTCTTCAACCTGAGTGCAACTTGTAACTTCGTTGGAGCTCCGCGATCCTTGTTCATAGTAGTTGTCTTAAAGTCTTCCAGTAAATTAAAAGATTTGTGAACGTAAAACTAATAAAGATTTTTAAATAAATTTTATTTTTTTCCTACGGAGAACAAGGAAAGTGTTAATTTATATATCCGCCCGTATTTATAAATAAATTCATATATATTTTTTCCAGGATTATCATGCCCATATATATATATATATATCCGTCCATATTTATAAATTATATATACAATATTTCCGGCCAGTATTTGGCGCATATATATATATCAGCCCATATTTATAAATAAATACATATATATTTTTTTACAGCATTATCGTGCCCATATATATATCCGCCCATATTTATAAATTATATATATTTTTTTTCTGGCCATTATTTTGGGCACATATATATATTCTCCCACATTTATAAATCCGTATATAATTTTTTCCAGCCTTTATTGTGCTCATATATATATATCCATTTACATCCAGATTTATATAAAAATTTATATTCTTCGCCCTATACATCTTTATTTATATATTTCATCCGTGCTTTGTTTTATACGGACTCGCATCGTTACTTACAAATCCATCTAAACTTGTTTTGTAATCACTCCGCTTTGTCTAGGTGTAATTTTCGATCCGCATTCGTGCGTTCGTATACACATATATCTCCATTAAAAGGGCTCCTTTTCCCAGCCACGCGCGAGAGAATCCTCCCGCAATTCCGCGGGGCACAGTTTCTTGCGCCCTCATACAGTCCACTTCTCCTTTTTTGTTGTTTTTTCAAAATCAAAGGGCGCGCAAACTCGGACTTCGTCGGCCGTCCAAGACCGCGCCAAAGTCTAACAGACTTTCGTCTCCCTCTGCAACCCCGGAGAAGGTTCGGCCTCCGCAGACTCCGGTGACCGTGAAGCGTACGGACAATCCGCGCAAGTCCCAGTCTGCTCGCAGCCGCAGCGAATCTCCAAAGTCCGGTCCGTCCTCGTCCAGCTTACCTAATGGTCGTTTCAAGCTTTCAATCCAGGCTCAGATCCCGCACGTTATTGTGACGCACTGTCGGCGGTTCTTTCAGGTCGTTTTCAACGCCGACATAACGCAGATGTATCGACAAATTCGCGTCGACCCCAGGCATACCCCTTTTCAGCGGATCCTCTACCGAGATCTTTGCCGCAGTATACTAGCCGATCTTTGGGCGTCGATCTTACTGAACTCCCAATCTCACCTGGAACCTCCCAGTTTTGGACCGACTCCACCATTGTGTTGGCTTGGCTGAATAAACCCCCGTGTAGTTGGTCCACCTTCGTGGCCAATCGAGTATACAGCATCTCTAAAAGCACCAGTGGCCAAAGCTGGTCACATGTGCGTTCAGAGGACAACCCCGCCGATCTGGCAAGCCGTGGAGTCTCCGCGGCCGAGCTATCGGCCAGTAGCCTCTGGTGGCATTGGCCGGACTGGCTCCGGCGGGACCCCGAGTACTGGCCAACTTTCAATAATGAACTCCCAGATACCCAGCTGGAGCAACGAGTCCAGTGCCACAGCGCCGCGACCACCCTACTCTATGACGTTAGCGAATGTTTCTCGGACTATGGTAGGGCATTACGAGTCACCGCGTACATCCTACGCTTCGCCAAAAAAAGGACCTCGACGCCTTCTAAGGTCCAGCGTCGAGAATGCGTCGCGGAGCTCCACTGGTTGATCTGTTTGGCGGACCTGTTCTATTTGAACTGTCTGATCCAAAGCTGATTGATAAAAATTTTCGGACCAGTACATTTTACTCTGACCACTAGTACTTTCTCTTTGCCTTTTAGTAGGTTGATTTCATATAAAGCTTGTCTGGTTATCTTTTGATAATGACATCTTTGATAAGCATTTGTATATAAAATAGTATTGGCGGCATCGCCTTCTTACGCCAACTTATTTATTATAATGAATTACTTATGTTCTAAATCTTCAACAAACTTACGAAGATTTAATTCTTTATAAGGCGTTTGCAGCTTATATTCGCTGACGGGGGCGGTCCGTAATTTACACCAATTGTTGGCGTGTGCTAGTTGTGATGACCCCAGTAAGCTGCATTTCTGTGGTGCCGTAAATCAAACTTTGTTGGCGGACTTCCCTCGTAGGGTGGAGTTGTAAAATATAGTCAACTCTCCGTATTGAACGTGCTCAACGTCGAAGCGTTACCATCGAAAGTAGGCAACAGTCTGAGCATGGTAAGTGCCTGGTTCAGGGGAGATTCTGATAGTTGCAGTGTCATCTTGGATTATATTTTGTTTAGAACTTTGAGTTTCGATGTCGCGCTTTCGACTGCATAAAAGGTTCTTTTGCGGATAAAACGAAAAATAAAAAACAAATTTTTCGAGGGCTTTGGGCTTTATAGTTGCTTACAGCTCCTTTACTTGTTTTTTATACCACACAACCATATGGTGAAATGATTTATTAAAGGCGCCAAAATGCATGTAACAGGCAGAAGGAAGCTTTTCACCCATAAAGTATATAAATTCTTGATCAGCATCAATAGCCGAGACGATCTAGCCATGTCCGTCTGTCTGAATGAACACCTGGGGTGTCCGCGTACGTGCTGCTGCTCCTTGTCACTTGGGTCATCATGGTGAATAGCGCTTCTTCGCTCAGCGTGCCTAGGCCCAGCTGTAGAACGTCGTTGGTGTGTGCAGGTGGACAACACTTGATAGAGCACACAGTGGCGAAGTGGTCACTGTGCGTGTAGCGACCGGAAACTGCCCACTGCGTGCTGCGGGCCAGGCAAGGGCTAGCAAACGTGAGGTCGATCACGGAACATCTGCCAGCCTTGTTGTAGGTGTGGGTGTTGCCTACGTTGAGCAGACTGATGTTGAGTGTGGCAAAGGCGTCCAGCAGGGCCCTACCCCTTCTGGTAGTCCTTTGGCTTCCCCATTCCGTTGCCCATGCATTGAAGTCGCCGGCTATGATGGTTGGCGTGTGAGTTCTGGCGTCCTCCACTAGTCCATCCAGTATGTTGCATAATTGGTTGATGCGTTTTCTCGGTGCTATATAGCAGCTGTAGACATATACTCCTTTATACCTCGCCCTTACATATGTGCATATGTGTCCTGCTGTTTCTCCAAATTGCCGCGCCATAACGATGGTTTTGCGTCCAGCTGTGCTTCTGTATATGGGACTATGGCTCGCACAAAATTGAGAAATCTACTTCCAGGTCCCGTACGGTTTGTTTTAGGTCCTGTGCCGACCTGCAGTGGTTTAGATTTAGCTGTAGAAACTTAATCCTTCCTGTTACTGCCAGCCTCTACAAATAACGGGCAAGCTCTGCTGAGCTTGTTATGCGCCGTATTGCTCCGCTTATATCTTGTGCAAAGTATGCATGCTGCTTTCTGGTCACATTGCTTCGAAGCGTGTTCCTTGCCCGCAGTTGAAGCTGACTTGGATGCGTCGTGCTTGCTTCTGCACCGTGCTGCTGTGCGCCCAAAATCCAGACACTTGTAGCACCGTCTCGGCTCAGTCTTCAGGCGTACTCGGCATATACACATGCCTATTCGTATTTTGCCCACCTGCAGCAGCTTGTTCGCCAGGTTCGGGTTCACCAGCATTGTTGCAGTCTGTGTACCACTGTACGCTTTCCTCATCTTTGGGTGACATTCTGCGGGCAGATCCTCGTCGATCAGTTTGAGGATGGCACGCAGAAGATCGTCTGCAGTGTGGAATTCTGCGAGATCTTTTATTTCGACCATGGCCTTATCGCTGATCGCCTTTACATCAGCAGTGTCTCCAAGTGCCTGTTTCACTGCCTGCTACAGTTTGACAGTTGCTTCGTCCGCTGGCTTGGTCAGCTGTAGGAGTAATTCCCCCGGCTGCTGTGCGTCGAACCGCACATACATATGATGAAGTCCGGCCTCTTCTTTTTAATGGGTCTCGGCTTGCTTTTGACCTTGTGCCATTTCCCTCCAATAACTAGGTGGAACTTTTGTTCTTTGTATGCGTCCTCTTTATTAGGTACGATCCAAATTGGCGAACAATAGGTCGATTTCGATCTTCGAATGATTCCTTCATTCATTTCATTTATTTGTGTATTGACTTCTTCGTCAAAAATTTGTGGGTATTTGAATGGGTGTTTGTAAATTGGGTCTTCGTGCTTAGTTCGGGTGTTATGTTTTATTGTACTGTTAAAGGTAAAATTTTCACCTTTCCTATACTGGATATCGCTAAATTCATGCAAAATTTTCTTTAACTTCTCTATTTCTTCTGAATTTAAATGATCGAGTCGAAATTCGTTTCTTTCTTCGATACTGTTATTTATTTCGTGTGCGAATGTTTCATATTCGAACTCTGGAGGAGGATAAGGTATTGATTCTGCATTTTCTTCTTCTTTATTGGTGTATTTGAAATAGAATTTATAATTTGATAATGTTACACTATTTTCTTCATAGTTAGTAACGGTCCGACATGCCTTAAGATATTTTCTGCCTAATTGTAGGTCATATGCTGATGAAAATTTATGGCAATAAAATGTTTGTTGGTTGGGACAAAGTCTGCTGCGTGCAAGAGATACGCTTTTATTAAGCTCTATTATTCCTTTTATTGTCTGAACACTTAAACTTTCTGAAGTTTCTGGAAAATTAAAGTAATTTTCGTTGATAATAACGGCCGCTTATACACAAGTTTGCACGCACTAAGTTATTTTGTTTTATCCTACCGACTGCGCCAGTTTTATTGGTTAATTTATTTTTGCCTACTAAGTGTTCTCAAGCTTGGAAGATTTTTGGGTGACAGATTTGTTTAAAACAGATTTGTTTAAACATCTGCTGCTTTATAGACTAAAGGGGGGTGAAGTTATGTGCTATCAATTAATGTTAGCTTGTAAATTATTATTATTATAAATTATTATAATTTATATAAATAAAAAAAAAAAATAAAAATTGAAATAAGAAATATATTTTACAAACCGAAAAGATATATGGGGTCTTCATGATCAATGAAACCAAGAATGTATATAACCTAACAATTTGGCGGAAATATAGGGTATTTTATCAAACGTAACGAAAATGTATATACCATATCAGAGTTTTGGTTTCTAGGGTAGCGCCATGCCCGATGCCAAAAACAACAACACAACGACCAATTTGATAACAAATGGCCCAACTATAGCAGTTACTTAGAGAAGAGTGCCCAATCGACTTGCTTGGGATCGCTGAATCCATTGTACAAGCCGAGAAATTGTTACATTCTGTGGTGACGTCGCGAGTGAATCATTGGATTTCGGAATTCTGAAGTTCATTTCGGCATATAAGCCGCCTCAAACCGTTAGTACCACTGAGTGGAAAACACCTGATGATCTGCAATTAACTGACCTACAGTTTTATTATTTATACCATACACTCATGGGGTGAAATGGTATATTAAAGTCGCCAAAATGTATGTAACAGGCAGAAGGAAGCTTTTCTGACTCCATAAAGTATATATATTTTTGATCAGCATAAACAGCGGAGACGATCTGGCCATGTCCGTCTGTCCGTCCGTCCGTCCGTCCGCCCTACCGACCGTCCGTCTGTATGAACACCTAGATCTCGGAGATTATAAGAGCTAGATCCACCAAATTTGGTATGTAGATATGTAGTTTATATAAAAAAAAATTATATAAAACCGATTTTCTCAAAAACTATTCTAGCTAGAGACACCATAGTTGGTATGTATATTTGCTTAGTAATTTCGCACATTTTTGATTTGCCACGCACCTATCCGCACCCGTAATTTGAAAAAACTCGATAATCTCCCATAATTTTCTACCTTGTGCAATCAAATTTAGCACACTTAAATTTATTTCTAATTTCTAATATCAAGCAGAATACCAAATCTGATTAAAATCGGAATAAAAATAGTCAAGTTGTGCACATAAACGTTTTCTCATATGGCCGGAGTGTCCGTTGGCTGGTGGGGGCGCCAGGGTGCTCGTATGCTTGAGTGAGCCAAATACTAAGATATGCTTGTAAAAAGCATGCAAACCGATTTTTTTAAAAATACGAAAATGCATTTGTTATTATAAATTTGAAATATTTGTTTTACTGGTGTATGGTATACCCAAGTCGGCGAGACGACTTACTTACTTTATTTTTTTTGCAGAGTGGCCCATATGACACCAGGCCGGGCCTGTTACGAATGACCCTAAGTAAAGTTAATGTTACAACCTCTACCCATTCCGACCTAAGGGCATAGGCGTATTACATATATAAGCATAAATTAAACTAAAGAAATAGAAAATATTAAATGTAATAAGATAATAGGTTACATATTAAAAGAAAACAGGATAGGTTAAATTAAGGATGATTACAACTAATTACGAGCGAGGAAGGACAAGATCGCAGTCTTTATACCCGGAAGCGATGTTTCGGAACCGATAAGTCACCGGTAGTCACTACATAGTATACGAAAAGGTTCATGAAGAGAAAAGTTGTGCAAGTGGGAAGTATAAGCGGTGTGAAATTGCGGGTCCTTCTAGATGGAACAGAAATGTTAATTTGGCTCAACAGCTCGGAAGAGTCAATCTCACCATTCAAAAGTTTGTAAAGAAAAGTTACACCAAGCATTGTGCTACGATTAGTTAAAGAAGGAAGGTTAATTAACTGAAGTCGACTGGATTAAGATGGAAGTTGTACAGTTGGATCCCAGCGCAAATCACGAAAGGCAAAGAGTAAAAACTGTTTTTGTACAGATTCTAATTTGTTTTGATAAAACTCATATTGAGGAGACCAAACACGAGATGCATACTCCAATATGGGGCGGACTAAAGAAGTAAAAAGTATTTTAGTAGTATATGGATCCTTGAACTCCTTCGACCAGCGCTTTATAAAGCCAAGAACACTCTTAGCCCTACTAACAGTAGTCGATATATGCTGATTAAAACTAAGTTTGTGATCTATTAAGATCCCCAAATCTTTTACAAAGATTATTTAAATTATTTAAAAAGTAACTCGTTAATTGGGGAGAACCTCTATAAAAAGAAATAACTTTGCACTTAGAACAGTTTAGAGATAACAAGCTAGCAAGGTATGACTTGAGAGAGAGTCTACGATGCGATTAGCGATTTTTACATCATCGGCATACATAAGAACTCTGGAATTTAAAAGAACGGTGGGGAGATCATTAATAAAAATGGTGAATAGTAATGTGCCAAGGTGACTGCCCTGTGGGATTGAACACAAATGATCTTAGAAAGAGAGGACCTAAAAAGAACCCTCTGCCTCCTATTGCTTAGATATTGTGAAATCCAAGCAAGTAGAGCATCCGGAAAGCCAACTAAATTCAGGTTATGTAATAGTAAGGCATGGTTTACCGAATCGAAAGCCTCACTGAAATCCGTATATATAACATCAGTTTGCTTTTGTTTCTTAAAACCTTGGATTACAAAAGATGTAAACTGTAAAAGGTTAGTTGTGGTAGACTTATTCTTGACAAACCCATGCTGGTATGGCGAAAAAATAGATTTACATAAATGCTGTATTTGAGACGTCATAATTTTCTCAAACAGTTTGGTATCGCTGATAATTTAGAAATTCCTCTGTAATTAGTGACGTCGGATTTATTGCCACATTTGTGAAGAGGTAAAATAAACGAATCCTTCCATATAATTGGAAACTCGGACAGTGTAACGGACAAGTCAAAAAGCTTAAGTAAAGGCGAGCACAGTGACTCCGCACAGAACCTCAGGACACAAGCGGGAATACCCTCTGGGCCCGGTGAGTATACCGGCTTAATCGTCATTAGTTCCTTAGCTACCGAACTTTGCGTTATAATAGGATTAAGAATGCAGTTGGATTTCGTTATAGGATATGGATATATCTGACTAGAGTTGTACTTAGTGGATATGTACGCAGTCGAGAAGAAGTTAGCAAATAAATTAGAAATAGATTGATCAGAAGAGGCCGAATTATTATTAAAAACTGCAAACGATGGAAGGGAGATAGAATTTCGCTTTGAGTTAACGAAACTATAGAACTCTTTAGGATTTTCGGAGAATTGCAACTTACAACGTTGTAAGTAATTATTATAGCAATTAGAATTAGAAACAATAAAATTCGATTTAGCAACCAAGTAACGAGACAGATCCGATGATAGACCCGTTACTTTATACTTTTTGTAATACCTAGACTTAAGATTCTTGAATTTTGTGTCACCACAGGAGACACTAGGGGTACACAGTCATTAAAGATTGAGTCAACAGTGGTATAAAATAAAGAAATGGCGGAATTCATATCCGTACAAGTGTATAAATTAGTCCAATTGGTATTAAGAAACTCAATAGATAACTCTAAAGTTGTATGATAACTATCCTCTGGTAACACCATTGGACTAGTTCTAGATACTTCACAAAAACTAGGATCAGAAGTAAAAATCAGATTCAGAAATCTGCCAGACGTATTAGAAATCGAATTCAGTTGGGCCAACGAAAGCTCAAGCAGACCATCAATAAAATCGTGACACCCAGAGGGCAGCAACGTTTTGCTACCATTAAGTGTTGACCAAGTCATAGTGGGCTGGTTAAAGTCCCCAAGGACAATTATGAAGTCTCTGTCAGAAAGTAGTTCAAGTATAAATTTAGTAGAATCTAAGTGTAGTAAGTAGGTTGGCCATTCCGATTGGGGCGGAATGTAAGAACAGGTAAAAATGGAAAAACGAGTAAAAGATACCTTAACGCATATAAATTCGATACTACTTGAGACAGGGCGGAATCTACAGCAATAAGAACTCCACCGCCCCTACGATCAGTACGATCACGTCTAAAAATATTGAAATTAGAGGGTAAAACTGTGGCGTCAAAAACGTCAGGTTTTAACCAAGTCTCAGTTAAGACAATTAGGTCAAAATCAAAAGACAGACTATCTACAAAGAGTTTAGTAAGTTTAGTATTAAGGCCTCTGACATTCTGATAGCCGACAGAGAAGGAAGTTGTTAGTTTTTTGATAGAGTAGAAGAAGGAATAGATAAGGAAGGAGTGGGAATAGATGAGGAAGAAAGAGGAATAGATGGTCAAGGAATGCTTGTTTGGCCCCGTGTCTTCCTTTTTCTGGATGTAAACTCCTTCACAATTAAGCTATTCGGTCAGAAGCTAGAACTGCAGATACAGTCAAAGAACTCAATTGGAACACTGATTTTAAAAGATGAAATTTCTCTTGAATATGAAAATTAGAACTTTTCTATTGATATATTGGAGACATTCAGTTTAGCCCGAATGTTGGCCATGACATCATCCAATGTAGCATCAGGGAGAAGTCTCGAAACAAAAATGTGTTTTTTAGGTGGCACTCCCACCAATGGTTTCGGCATTGCAGGTATTGCATCAGCTACCGCATTAATTGTAGCATCAATTGCAACAAGTGGCACTCCGGCACTACTATCGCTAGAATCCCCATCGGCAAAATCCATGGGTGTAGATTCTTGCCTAGACAAAACGGACACTACAGACATCGTCTGTGGAATTGGAATTTACATTGATTGATAAGAAGTCGGAACCGATATAGATGTGGAGACCGACAAACACAAGGACAAATCAGAAGTCTGTTCTCTTGCCTTCTTACGCTTTCGAGACTCAGTCAGTAGCGTTAAACTACTAAACTGAGACTCGACAGCTTTAAACTCTTGCGAGAGTTTAAGAAACCTGGCGGATAGACTCATTAGGTTATCCTTTGAATGATATCTTGAACCAGAAAAAACCCAGATGATTCTTTGAAAGTATTTGGGTTAAACAATGTTACGTACGGTAAGGCGCCAGCTCCGTTTCTGGCCATACGGTGTTTGACAAAGTTGGGTGAGATGATTGAATTGTCAGAGCCAAAAGCTGCTGAATCAGGCATGATTATACCATACACCCATAGGGCGAAATGGTATATTTAAGTCGCCAAAATGTATGTAACAGGCAGAAGGAAGCTTTTCCGACCCCATAAAGTATATATATTCTTGATCAGCATCAACAGCCGAGTCATCCGTCTGTATGAACACCTAGATCTCGGAGACTATAAGAGCTAGAGCCACCAAATTTGGTGTGCAGACTCGTGTGGTATGTAGAGTGATCAAGTTTATTTCAAATTTCTGCCACGCCCCTACCGCCCCCGCAAATTATATAAAAAAAATTTTCTCAAACACTATAGCAACTAGAGACACAAAATTTGGTATGTATATTTGCTAAGTAAATGCGCACATTTTGTATTTGTAAAAATTTTGCCACGCCCCCTACCGCCCCCGCAAATTAAATAAAACCGATTTTCTCAAAAACTATTCTAGCTAGAGACACCATAGTTGGTACAAATATTTGCTTAGTAATTGCGCACATTTTTGATGTGTAAAGATTTTGGGGGACAATTATTATTGCAAGTGTTCAATTGTTTATGAATAAAACGGATTTTATTGGCCTGTGTTTTAATTATGAGTTAGCGTTCACACGCTTTGATTTTGAGGGGGACAATTGTTATTGCAAGTGTCCAGGTGTTTATAAAAAAAACGGATGTTTACTTTAAAGTTATAAATTTTAGGGGGCGAAAAATTTATTAGGTTTTGTGTATTGAAGCTGGATATATGACTATATACCCTTGCAACTTTATACATACCAAATTTCTTTAACTCTAATTGTGGTAAAAAATACACCAAGAGTCACATTATTTTACCGATCGTTCCTATGGGAGCTATGTGATATAGTCACCCGATCTTTATAAAATTTGGCACAGTCATTAATATGTATATTAAACTGATAAATATTCATTTTTAAGGCAATTGCGTGAAAAGTGACGAAGTAATTGATTAAAGTCACGGTTTTCGGACGATCGTTCCTATTGGATCAATACGATATAGTCATCTGATCTTGATCAAATTTGGCACAGTCGTTTACAAGTGTAATAAACTCACCAATATTTAATTTCACGATAGTAGCTCAGAAAATAACGAAGTGAGTGAGAAAAGTCACTGTTCGTGACTTTGCCGTTTGTATGGGAGCTATATGCAGTATATACAAGCCTACATGCAAAATTACAACTCTGTAGCACTTACGGTCTAGGAGGAATTTGCGTCGATCCAGACGGACGGACGGACATGGCTATATGAACGAGTCTCGTCGTGCTGATCAAGAATATATATACTTTATACAGAATATATATACTTTATACACTTCTGACCAAAATTAATATAATATATATACCATACACCAGTAAAACAAATATTTCAAATTTATAATAACAAATGCATTTTCGTATTTTTAAAAAAATCTGTTCGCATGCTTTTTACAAGAATATCTTAGTATTTCGCTCACTCAAGCATACGAGCACCCGCCAACGGCCAACTCCGGCCATGTGGAAAAACGTTTATACGTATAACTTGGCTATTTTTGATCCGATTTTGATCAAATTTGGTGTTTTGATGGATATTAGAAAAATTACGGGAAATAATCGATTTTTTTCAAATTTACGGGGGCGGAAAGGTGTCTCTAGCTAGAATATGGTGTCTCTAGCTAGAATAGTTTTTGAGAAAATCGGTTTTGTTTAATTTGCGGGGCGGGAGGGGGCGTGGCAGAAATTTTAAATAAACTTGATCACTCTACATACCACACGAGTCTACACACCAAATTTGGTGGCTTTAGCTTTTATAGTCTCCGAGATCTAGGTGTTCATACAGACAGACGGACATGGCTAGATCGTCTCGGCTGTTGATGCTGATCAAGAATATATATGCTTTATGGGGCCATAAGATGAGTTTACATTTTTTTTTCAATTTCAGCAAGCTTGTGCTTGACTAAAATGATATAGTGCGTACGTTTAGACGGCTGTAGACTAAGCCGATGTAACAGTACTTTCTCGTGTATTTACTTATAATTAATAAGAAATAACCAAAATTAATGAAAATTGAGTTTTAGCTAGGCTTCAGGTCAATAAATCTTGTAATTTATTTGTAAGATTTTAAATCACAAAGGCGAGCAGGTTGTCTGTATAGCTATTTCAAGAACCACCAAGTTCTATCATCGGCAGACTTTGCTAAAGAATCCACAGTTGTAATGGCCATACCATACGCCTTAACAAACTAATCGTCGCGTCCAAATTTTTTTGTTATATTGTATAAATTAACACTTTCCTTGTTCTCCGTAGGAAAAAAATAAAATTTATTTAAAAATCTTTATTAGTTTTACGTTCACAAATCTTTTAGTTTACTGGAAGACTTTAAGACAACTACTATGAACAAGGATCGCGGAGCTTCAACGAAGTTACAAGTTGCACTCAGGTTGAAGACTGACTTTGGGTTGATCGATTATGTTTGGATGAAGCCTCTGGTATTGGGCGTCGTTGGTGACAGCGACGTCTGCTGAGTCCAAAAGTCCAACGCTGGCGTGGGATCTGTTTATCGATGAATTGATTTAGGCGACTTGAAGTCTGGTGTACCGAACTTGATCTGTTTATTGCCGAATTGTAGAATTGGGCGACTTGCTGTCTGATGTACTGAACACGACACCATTCCCATAGGAATGTTTAGTCTGGTAGTTATTGTTTGTGCCGATGCCCATTATGACGAGTCTTGACTATTGTAAGATGAGTGTGGGCGCGGTCATAAAGTATTTATAGGTTTATAGCATGCCTGGTCTTAACTTATATTGTACCTGCTCGCCTTTGTGCTGCCTATGATTTAAAATCTTACAAATAAATTACTAAGATTAATTGACCTGGAGCATAGCTAAAACTCAATTTTGATTAACTTCAATTCATGTCGAAATCTAGACAAATAACCAATATTAATTTAGTGAGGTGGCATTCGCTGTATTATATAATATTTGCGATATCGGAAGCCAATTTAAGCGGCATAATGATGTCTTTAATTAAATTTAAATTCGTCTTTAAAAACTGTAACTTAACTGTCACCAACTTACTATCAACTGTTACAAGAATGCAATCGATGCATGCCGCATGTCTGTATTAGTGAGATGGCTCCTGACCCACCCATCCGGGGAATCTTCATTTCCTTCGTTGTTTTTTATAATTTATTTTCGAATATCGGCAACCTTACACGGCAGCCAATTTTATTCAGCCTAATTTTTCTAACAAATCCGTGTATTATATTCTAATTAATAACACATAATATATGTAGAAGTGCCTGTCAAATTCCCTGTTGAAGTCCCTGGCAAGACATCCCTCACAAGAGTTTGATTTACTTCACTCATTTTACTTTACTGTATTATTTTATTTCGAGAACATTGGAAACACAAATGCTACATTATGAACACCTGTAAAACAGAGAAAACTTCACTAATCGAAACAAATTCTGCAACAAAGCATGAGGCTGTTAATGTTGTTACCGAATGGGTAATAAAAAGTTGTTGCCCGTTTAAAATTGTCGAAGATTCTGGACTCAAAAACTTTGCATTGTTTTTGAGTAAAGTAGGAGCAATTTTTGGTAGTAATGTCGACGTCGAGAAATTGCTACCGCATGCAACAACTATATAAAGGTGTAGTATATCCATACCAAAAATCATTCAACACAAAGAGCTCAACTTGTAATACTTTGTTGCAAGTATAAACAATCAAATCATATGCACTTGAATATGTTTATGTGTATACATTAGTATATTCACATTAACATACTCACTTAAATATACAGCTAAACATGTTCATATATGTATGTACATTTATATATGCACATACATATATTCACATAAGCAAAAATGCACAGGCGTAACATGAGCTAGGGTTAAGCCAGCGTGTGAACGCTGACCAAGCACGTTGACGCAAGTGCCCTAAATAATATGTATGTATGTATGTACTGACACTCTCTCTCTCTCTTTTGTAGCTGTTGCCTAAGTCGCAGCATAAGAATATCTATGTTACAATAGGTTAAGTCAAAGAATATTTGTAGAATAAAAATCAATCTGAATATTACCACCAACCAAGCTTGACGTGTTCTTTCTTCAATTCAAATCCAAGTGGAACCCGGTCATTACAAAGGAATATAGGTGCAATATACGACACACGCTTAGGCCCGATTAAAGATGAAATTACAAAATATAAGAGTTTCGGATACGCCATTACCAGTGACATATGGACAGACAATTTCTTAATCATCTTACTTGTCCTGTAACATACACTACATTAACGATGGAGCTCTTGTTGACCGATTATTAGCCATGAAGCTAATGAAGGAAGTCTTCTGCACATGCATGTTTCTATATTTAATCTATATGTAAAAGTTTTAAATTTATTATTCTTTGTTTAGGTGCAAATGTACGTGCAAAAATCGGCGACGTTTTAGGAGATTTTGGATGTCACCTCGAAAAAGACAATTCAGTTATTGTTATTGATCGCGGGTCCAACATGATTAAAGCCTTCTGCAATTTCGAAAAAATTCATTGTGTCAATCATTTATTGAACAACGCCGTCGAGAAATCAATTGAGTCTGTTCCTGAGCTTGCAAATATTGTATCACATTCTACAAAGCTGGTGAAGTATTTTAAAAAGTCAGGAGCTAATTCTTCTTTGGGTCTCTCACTAAAAAGCTTTTTGCAACACGCTGGAACACAGTATACTATTTGCTTAAGTCGGTAGATAGTAATTGGACTGAAATAATATCAATTTTGATAGAAAAAGGGCAAGAATATAGAATTGAAGGAATCAATAAAAATAATTTAGCTGCCATAGTCTGTCTGTTAGAAGCATTTGAAAACGTTTCCGAAAAACTAGAAGCAGTTAAACGCCCGACTATTCATTTGGTTCTACCAAATATATATAATTTAATAAAAAATGTCAGTCCGAGTACAGTGATATTGAACTAATTAAATCAATGAAGTTTTCACTACGATCTCAAATTTTGGATACAATTACTCCAAATTTATCAAAATATCACAGCATTGCATTGTTTCTGTTTCCACCAACAAATAAGCTAAAGCAATTTTCTCAAAATGAAAGGGAAACAACAATAAATGACTGCAAAACTATTATGCAGCATTTTTTAGTAGACTCAAGTTGTGAAACTTTTGAAACTCAAACAGCTAGCCATGAATTTGATGACTTCATAGAAGCTGTCCAGGTTGACTCCAATAAAGATGAGATTGAAAAGGAAATAGCAGGCTATACAAACATAAATGTTCCATACTCAACCAATTTTGACGTTTTGGCTTGGTGGAACATGCATAAACATTTTTTCCCAATACTGCATAAAAAAAGTTGTCAAATATTTTGTATTCCAGCCAGCAGCGCAGCTTCTGAGAGAACTTTTTTAATAGCAAGAATCTTAATAACAGAAAAGCCATGTTCAATAGCTTCTAATCCAGATAACATTAATAAAATTATGTTTTTAAACTCTAATATAAATTATATGTAATAAATATATATATTAAATAATTCACAACAAAAATACATTGCACACATATTTCTTTATTTTTTCCTCTTTCTTTTCACAGATAATACACACAGTTGAAAACAGTTGACAATATTTAATTACATCTGCTGCTCACTCACTCACTTCGTTTCCTTTCGGGTATATTTTTGTACAGCCGAGGGAATCACGACTTCAGTCACTCACTCATTCGCATTTCGTTTTGTACAAGTATTCACTCAATTCAATTTTGACTTTGTACATTTGAACGTGTTTGTTCTGCCATTCATGCAGACGTCTAATATCTATCTCAGTCTAGGACTTCAACTACCTCAAACAGACCTTTAAACTTTGGATAAAGCTTAGGGAGATGTCGCTCTTCATTCTTTAGCAATACGTGCTTGCCCATGTTATGCTTTACAATTTTTGCCTTCTTTTGGTCGAACCTACGTTTATCATATCGTTCATTGTTTTTATACCCTTGCAGAAGGTATTATAAAAATGGTCAGATGTTTGTAACGCACAGAAGGAGACATTTCCGACCCTATAATGTATATATATTCTTGATCAGCATGAGAAGCTGAGTTGACATAGCCATGTCCGTCTGTCCGTCTGTGCGTATGCGCCATCTTAAGAGCTATCGGGATGAATTTTTTTTTGGGGGCTTTTTATTACCTGGGAAAAATAAAGTATGAAAATTGGCAGAATCGAACCACTATATCATATAGCTCTGGAGGAAACATTTTTGCAAAAATTGGAGTATCGCCATGAAATTTACCAATATGATAGTATTTCATATAAAATCTCAGATCCCATTTGAATCTAATCGGATAAATAAAACACAAGTTACAGCCGATATAAATCGGTTCAACTTGCTGGATACTACGTCATCATGAAATCAACAGAGCACACGCATGCGCACATACAGACGCAACGCTACATAAACTATATGTGTATATATGCGTGCGAATCGCGTCATGCGTGTAAAAGGGGATGGGGAAGAAGGAGAAGAAATTGAAATGATATTTGAAAGGTTCTGTGCATTAATGAATTGAGATACAGAAAAAGAGTTTGGAACATATAAAAATATTATGGCCATGGACTGCAATGGTATATAAAATTCGGAACAGCCGATGTTAGCTTCTTTGATATTTCATATTGTTTTCTTAAATATCCTCAGTCTATCACAACATCTCCTTCATTAATTGGCAACAAACCAGTAGGTGTAGGTTCTTTACCAATTATCAATTCTAATGGGCTAAACTTAGTGAATCGATTTGCCGATTTGCAATGAGTTGAACATTAGCCAACGCATCGTGCCACGATCTTTGACTGGTTTCTACAGCGGTCAACTTATTTTTAAGTGTGCTCATCAGTCTTTCAACTTGTCCATTTGCCCTACAGGCACCTCTGGCAATTAAGTGTAAATTAATCTTACTGTAAGTATTAATCTTAATGTAAATTAATCTCTTCAGACGAGCAGAATTCAAAACAAAACATCGACCTATCTATTATCCGAGTAGGCAAACCAAACAAGGACACGATTTTAGGGCATTAATACAGCTTTCTGTGTGATAAAAATTAACAAATTTCGTAAATGCATCTATTATGCCAATTACGTATTGTTTCAGATCATTTTTCCCACTCATTTTCCTCGTTATGTCAATGTGTACCGTATGCTATGGTATATCTATCTTGGGAATATCTGCCTGTATTTTCCCAACAGGTGAAAAGCATCCGTAGCAGCAACATAGTCTTTGTGGAAAAGCTTATAAGGATACAACTTTTTAAGATCCTTTTCACATCTTGTTCTGTCGGTGTCACGGGCGTCCTTGCACGGCGTCTTGGATCCATAGATCGAAAGAGTGGGGCTCCTCCTTTCCTGTTAATATTATAATTACTTAAAATTTAGTAAAGACGAATACGACGAAATTTAGAAAAATAATTTTTTTAAATTTTTTGCGGCCTTCTAGAACCGGTTTGTTTGTTACTAACTTTCAGACTGATCTAAATGAAGAAAGTATTTACGATTTCAGATTTGAGCAGTAACAGAAAGTGAAATTTGTAATTGATTATAATTTTAGGACCATTTCACAAAATCGAATCAGAATTATAGGATTTTCCAAGTAAATGGAATATCTTGGATAAACGCAAAAATAAAAAAAATATCGAAATAACCCCATGAACAGTATTAAGTTTTAGAATATTATAATTAAAAGACAGAGCAATTTGATTGTTAATAAGGCGTGTCTTATTTTTATCAATACGTAGCTTCAGTTTATTTTCGCTTGCAGTCCTTGGCATTACTTTTTTCTCATTTTCAAAATTCTTTTTCTATATCTTCATCGATCAAAAATTATTACTCTGTCTCTATTTTATTCTCCTATACCCGCAATTTTTCTTTGCCCTCGTGGCCTCGACTGCCACTAGTACTGTCTCCATCCCCTCTGCTGTGAGATTGGCGTTGGCTACCGTGCGGAGGAGTAGGTGCTTTCCAGATTTGACACCTGCCTCCCAAGATCCAGCAGCTCCCTGCTCACTTCGACAAAATTCGTCGTATTGTTGCCGTTGACCACTCCGTGGTACTCCTGTCCGGCCGATGAACCTTTTGAAAGACATAAGAAATATGTTAGTACTTGTTCACGCCACCGGGTGAACAGCAGTGAGCGACGAAGAGCAGTGAGGAGTGAGGAGGGTTTTTTGATCCTCGGCATCTACGGTCACACCAGGAGGGGTGACTTGATTTTTCTCATGGGCATCGCCATTTAATCTACTACGAGATTTCAACCCGAACACCCGTTCTTCTTTTTTTTGATTTGCCTTTTTTGCGATTGTAAAATTTTCCAACCCGCATCCTTCTCGTGTGTGTCGGGACATATTGTCACTTACTACAAATAAATATTAATTAGTTTAAAACGAAGTTCTCGCGCGTTTTAATTACACTACTCACGCACCAGACCCCTGAAGACTTTGACACCCGCCAACCACTTGCGGCTTATTTGGATTCTTCCGCCCCGCCACAAACATTGATCCTTCGAGCCGGATATCCTTCCGCTCCTCCAGCTTGCATCGGCGAAATTCCTGATAAGTACAAAATTTCATTATTCATTTCATTTGCCCTACATACTAATAAAAGTATTTTATATATTGTATGCACATACCTGACCTGTTCCAAGGTTCCATGGTAGTTCCTAATCCTTAGCGTGTTTGTCCAACGTTTTCGTTTTCCATTCCACGATTACCCATTTTTATTTAGGTTCTTTTCCTCGCACTGGTCAAATTCCACTTTTGTACATATGCATTCACATGTACATGTAGTTTTCACAGCTGTTTGCCAAGTCCGCGTAAAGGTTTAAAAAACAAAAAAAATTATTAAAGTATGATATAAAAAAATTGAAAAAAAATAGTAATCAAAGTGTTCACCGCGATTTTTTATGTGTTCGAATTATTTCCATGCCAAACTAGTTTCCTCACGCGCGTATCTACTTACATACATACATCTTCATCTGTTGATGTACGCGCATATGTACATACCCATATACATATAATTCCTTCGCACATTTACCACAAAACAAACAAAAATTTAAATAGCAATTAACGTATGCACCGCGAATTCTTGCGTGTCCGAATTGGTTCAATTGCACGCGCGTATCCACTTACATACATACATCGCCAGGGGGGCGAAGAGATGGCATTTAGGAAGAGCAGTAGGTTGATGCGGTCGCCAGTGGCTTCGCCGGCTGGGCCACCGTTACCACCGTCTGATAGTCCAGCGAGTGCTACGCCGGTACTAGGCCCGGTTGTACTATCGCGCATTCCGGAGCTTGATGACTTGGGCAATCTCCTACGCCAACTGGAGAACACTTTTAAGAAGAAGGACGACGGCAAACCGCAGGTCCGGCATGTGGATCAAAACACGATGCAAGACATTAGGCGCATGATAGAGCTGCAAACAGCGATCTGCCGTTTAGTTCTTGGCGACAAATGCGTAAAAAACACCACAGTGGATGTGGCCACGCAGGCCACATGGCCGGCAACCAAAGCCAAGCGTATCGGCAGCACACTCCGACAGCCCAAAGCGCCCGAGAGAGGAGCCACCCGCACAGAGGAATACTCCGCCCAAAAGAAAGCGAGGCAGCGGGCAGCCAAGGCCCACGTATGCGGCTATGTTAGGAGGTAGTGCACCCACAAGCGCTAGTGCTATTGAGGGCGAGTCTGCAGGTACTCATGGGCCATCCCCATATTGGCAAGTGGTCTCAGCGAGGCGCAAGCCGCGCAGAGGTCGGCCAGATGCCATTATAATCAAGGCGGAAGAGGGCATTTCGTATGCGCAAATGTTGAAAATGGTAACCCGACGGGACGACGGGCGGCTAAATTGCATTAAAGACGAAGTGGCAAGGGCCAGGAAGACACAAAATGGCGATCTGCTTCTGGAGCTTAAAAGCAAAGATGGAGACCGTAAAATACAAGAGGAGCTATGCAACGTATTGCGCACAAACGCCAAAGTCCGAACTGTCACTGACGTGTCACATATCGAACTGCGGAAGCTAGATTGCCTGGTAACGGCAACCGATATCATTGCGGCCATTACAAAGCAACGGGTATATCGGGAAGCGCCATCACAGTGAAGACGCTGCGTCCAACCTTCAACGAGACCCAAATGGCAGTTGTATGTCTGCCACAGACGTCGGCGGCCCTTCTCGTAAAGAAGAGAGCACTGGTAGTGGGCTAGTTCAGCTGCCACATCAGGGAAAGAGTGGCTCAGCAGAGATGCTACAAATGTCTCAATTTTGGACATGTGGCTTTCAACTGCAAGAGCACAGTTGACCGAACCAGCTGGTGCTTCAGATGTGGGCAGCCTGGACATAAAGCCGCGGCTTGCGAAAACGATCCAAATTGCTACAACCGCGTCGAAGCAAACCGCACTGACAGGAAGCATTTTGCCGGCAGCAAAGATTGCCCGCTGACAAGATCTGGCGCCCAACTAACAAACAAACCGTGATGAAGTTTATTCAATTAAACCTCAACCACTGTACAGTTGCACAGGATCTGTTGGCGCAAACAGTGCGTGAAGTAGACGCCGATATAGCGATCTTGAGCGAGCCGTATAAAACAGGCGATGGCCGACTGTGGGCAGCGGACTCGTCTAAAAAAGCTGCCATTTGGTTATGCGGACAAAACGTACCGGCTATGGAGTCTATTTATTCGTCCCTCGGCTACGTTCGCGCAAAAATTGGGGATATGTGGTACTATAGTTGCTACCTAGCCCCCAGTCTGAGACTCACGGAATTCGAGAGAATAATTGACTCCATCGCCGCTGATGCAAGTTCAAAGCAAAATGTTATAATCGCAGGTGATTTTAACGCTTGGTCTGAAGAATGGGGCAGCAGTTCATCTAATACTAGGGGGAGAACGCTTCTCGAGTCCTGGGCGATCCTCGATATTGCTGTGCTAAACACTGGATCCAAGCATACGTTTAGCAGGGCAGGATGCGGCTCTGTAATCGACGTTACATTCACCTGTCTTTTCCCAATTCAACCTGGAAACTTTGCGATTTCTACACTGGTAGCGATCACCTGGCCATTATATGCTCCATCAGTAGAAGCGCACACCAAATGCCCAACCACCCGCGAACAGATCAAGGAGGCCAATCATTCCGCGTGGATACTCTTAATCCATCTATTTTTGCGTCGGCATTCAGCATTCCGCGACTAGACGGAGATGCATCAAGTCAGGCGGACACCATTATGGACGCAGTGAGGGCGGCATGCAACGCTAGCATATAAGCCCGAAGAGCGCATAGCCGACATAGAGCCCCTGTCTACTGGTGGGACGAGAACATTGCGGAGGCAAGGAAAAAGTGTCTTCGTGCTAGAAGGCTCTACCAAAGATCGCGTGGCAGATCAGAATTCTTGCTGCTGCAAGCAGAATTTGCAGCCAGAAGAAGGGACCTCAAAGAGCTTATCAAGTCAAGAAAAAAAACCTGTTTTCTCGAACTTTGCGACTCAATAGAAAATGACCCCTGGGGCTTGGCCTATAAAGTAGCCATGAAAAAGCTTAGGGCTGTTAAGCCGGCGGCTCCAGACGAAGGGCGCATCGCTATGATAGTGGAAACTTTGTTTCCGGCCACCTCATCAATAGGCCCGAAACAGATGCAGCATACTGCTTTGCCAGTAGACTGGCCCATCACTGAAGAAGAGGTGCTAGTGGCGGCAGCGAGATTGCAAAATGATAAGGCTCCTGGCCCGGATACAATCCCAAACAAGGCCCTAAAACTAGCCATTGGCCTACAATCTGAAAGATTTGCGGAAGTTTTTAACGCTTGCATGGGTGAAGGTACATTTCCGGACAGATGGAAAAGACAGAATCTGGTACTGATTCCAAAGCCAAACAAACCCGTAGAAGACCCCTCTGGATATAGGCCAATTTGTCTTCTAGATGCGGCAGGCAAAATTTTTGAGAGGCTACTTAGCACCAGAATTGAGGCAGCAATCAAGGCGGCTGGCGACCTCTCGCCTATGCAATTTGGAGTCGACTGTTGATGCCATCAAATCCGTCGTCGACACTGCTGCCAAGGCTATAGAGGGGCAACGGTGGAAGGGAGGGCAAAAGCAGTATTGCCTTGTCACCACGCTGGACGTTAAAAATGCCTTTAACACAGCAAATTGGACTAACATTCTTACAGCATTGCGAAACTTTAGAGTCCCGCCATACCTCACAAGAGTAATGGAGGACTACTTCAGGAACAGAGTTCTGTACTACAAATCACACGGAGGGACGCATACTCATGATGTAAAAGGAGGCGTACCTCAAGGATCCGTTCTTGGCCCTCTACTTTGGAATGTAATGTACGACGGAATCCTGCGCATCCAACTTCCGAGCGGCGCGCGACTGGTGGGCTTCGCTGACGATGTTGCCATAGTAGTGGTGGCTAAATATCTTTCACAAGCCGAGGATATAACTGCGCGTTCCATCGGAATGGCTAAGGACTGGTTAGTTTCTGCAGGTCTCGAGCTTGCAGTACAAAAGACGGAAGCTGTGCTAATAAGTAGTCGAAAAACGGTTGAGGTTGCCAACATCATCGTGGACGCCACCACGATTACCTCTTCACGGGCCATCAGGTATCTGGGTATACACCTGGACACGCGTCTGTCCTTCAAGGAGCATCTGGAGCTTGTTGGAGCCAGGGCAGCTGAGTTGGGACGGTCACTTAGCCGCATCATGCTCAACAGCAGAGGCCCAAAGCAGGGTCGGCGCCTGCTCCTGATGAATGTTATGAAGTCCACTATGCTCTATAGGGCACCAGCCTGGGCTAAGGCCATGACGGTCAAAACATATAGGAGACGCCTAGAGACCCCATACCGTCTTGCGGCGCTGAGGGTCTGTTGCGGCTTTCGCACAATATCAGATGATGCAGCCCTTGTTATAGCAGGTATGACGCCCATCGACCTGCTAGCACATGAAGCAGAACGCATCTATGCCACTAAGTTGGATTCAGCGCCGAGTCCTGATGAGCTAAAGGGTGTTAAGGCTGCGGCACGTCAGGAAAGCTGGGACGCTTGGCAACTTCGCTGGACGAACTCGATTAAGGGCAGGCTTATTCCCGATCTGAAAATGTGGCTGGAACGGAAGCATGGCGAGGTAACTTTCGAGCTGACACAGATACTCAGCGGTCATGGATGCTTTGGGGAATATCTCTACAGATTTGGTCACCAGGCGAGTGCGGAATGCACTTCGTGCAGGAACGGTGAGTCGGAGAGTCCTGATCATGCTCTCTTCGCATGCACTATGTTTGCGACAGAAAGGCAGGCGGCCGTACTGCTCTGTGGTGAGCCATTATCTTCACAGAATCTGGTTCCACTGATGATGCTAAACCAACGAAATTGGACAGCTATTTGCACCTTTGCGGCACAGGTGATCTGCAAGCTACGCGCGCGCGAAAGGCAGCGCAATACAGGCGGGGCCTGAGAAGCCCACATCCCCCCTCCCCCACACACCCTGCGATGCAATACCCTCAGGCGGTTCCGCAGTCCCCCATATCTACAATCTCCCACTTTCTTTTTTTTACTTCTTTTGATTAAACCTACCTTTTTTTGTTGTCCACTGTTTTCTTTTTTTTTGTTGTTAACCTATTTGTAATTCCTTTTTTTCCAAATAAATGAAATAAAAAAAAAAAAAACATACATTGCCATCTGTTGATGTACGCGCATATGCACATATCCATATACTCATAATTCATTCGCACATTTACCACAACACAAAAAACAGAGAAAAATTGTTAATAGCAATTAACGTATGCACCGCGACTTCTTGTGCTTTCAAATTGGTTGCGAAATTAATTTCCTCATAGTCATACATTGATGCACGCACACATGTACATATCCACAACACATAATCCATTTCGTTGTCGCGCATTGATTTAACAAAAAAAAGGAGGGGAAAGGAACCCAACATTCAACTAAATGACAAATTACTTACGTTTTGTGTGAACAACGCATGTGCATATATATCTACATACTTACCTGTGTGCTTACGCATGTGCGTACATACATATATCAAAGCATTCGTCCATATGCACTGATCGGGTATTGTGTTGTTTCGCGCACAACACTCGCGGTGTGTAAAAACGTTCGTTTTGTTCTTTTTCCTCCGCACAACCACAAAAAAAAATGAAGTAAGTAAGTCGTCTCGCCGACTTGGATATACCATACACCAGTAAAACAAATATTTTAAATTTATAATAACCAATGCATTTTCGTATTTAAAAAAAACTGTTCACATGCTTTTCACAAGCATATCTTAGTATTTCGCTCATTCAAGCAAACGAGCACCCTAGCTCCCCCACCAGCCAACGGCCACTTCCGGCCATATGGAAAAACGTTTATATGCATAACTTGGCTATTTTTATTCAGATTTTGATCAAATTTGGTATTTTGCTTGATATTAGTATCAAATTTAAGTGTGCTAAATTTGATTGCACAAGGTAGAAAATTACGGGAGATAATCGAGTTTTTTCAAATTACAAGGGCGGAGGGGGGCGTGGCAAAATCTTTACACATCAAAACTGTGCGCAATTACTAAGCAAATATTTATACCAACTATACTGTCTCTAGCTAAAATAGGTTTTGAGAAAATCGGTTTGATTTGATTTGCGGGGGCGGTAGGGGTGTGGCAAAACTTTTATAAATACAAAATGTGCGGACGGACGGACAGACGGACATGGCTAGATCGTCTCGGCTGTTGATGCTGATCAAGAATATATATACTTTATGGGGTCGGAAAAGCTTCCTTCTGCCTGTTACATACATTTTGGCGACTTTAATATACCATTTCACCCTATGGGTGTATGGTATAAAAAAATTAACATAAATAAACAACAAAACCAAAACCAAATATATAAGCAGCGGCCGACAGCTGTTTTCGGAGTAGTGGTGACACGTGAGTCGAGTCGTGATATCGATAGGCGGCTCAAGTGCAGTACAGATAATTCCTTCCGGACACTATTTTCCCCACATATATATATCCGCCCATATTTCAAAATAAATATATATTTTTTTGCTCCAGCAGTATCGTGCCCATATATATATCCGTCCATATTTATAGATCATATATAATTTTTTCCGGCCATTATTTTGCGCACATATATATATATATCCAGATCCATATTTATATAAAAACGTATTTTCTTTTTATACTATACATCTTTATTTATATATTTCATCCGTGTTTTGTTTTATACGTACTCCGATCGTTACCTACGAATCCATATAAACTTGTTTTGTAATCATTTCGCTTCGTTTACGTGTTATTTTCGATCCGCATTCGTGCGTTCGTATACTGTTCCGCATCTATCCCATTTAAAAGGGCTCCGTTTCCGAGCCACACGCGAGAGAATTCTCCCGCAATCCTGCGGTGCACAGTGAGAGAGTTCTTGCGTCCCCATACAGTCCACTTCTCATTTTTTGTGGTTTTTCCAAAACCAAAAAAAAGCGCACAAACTCGGTGTTCGTCTGTAAGGTCGTCCCCTGAGTATGTCCACGGAGCCGTCCAAGACTGCGCCGAAGTCTAACAGTCTTTCGTCTCTCTCTGCAACTCCGGAGAAGGTTCGGCCTCCGAAAACTCCGGTGACCGAGAAGCCTACGGATATTTCGCGCAAGTTCTCGTCTGTTCGCAGCCGCAGCGAATCCCCAAGATCCTGTCCGTCTTCGTCCAGCCTACCTAAGGGTCGCAGATTTTCGGTTAAAGACTCGAGTGAACACAGTGTTGTGACGCACTGTTCCGACGCTCCCGTCACCCGATCCGTATCACAACAGCGTAGAGAACACTCCAGAATGTCCCTCTCCTATTCCGTCCTGGCGTGCGACGCATTGGCTCTGTTTGAAGCTCGTGAGAGTGAAGCTCTAACTTCTGAAGTGCCCTTGTTTTCCATTAAAATGCACTTAGAGCAGCTCAAATCCCTTTGGTCAACTGTCGAGATGGAATACTTCCTCCGTGTGAGGTGGAGACATTTGATGGCGACAGCCTAGCATGGCCCACATTCCGCGATTTGTTCGCTGCCATTTATATCGCCAATCCTTATTTGTCACAAGTGGAGAAGCTCTATCACTTGAACGCCAAGACCCGAGGGGAAGCGAGAACCATCGTGGCTAAGTCCCCCCTGACGAATGAGGGTTTCCAGGCCGCTTGGGAGAACCTCACCGCACGGTATGAAAATAGCCGTCTGCTTGTCATGCCTCAAGCCAGACAACTCCTTCAGATTCCCGCGGTGGCACAAGAGTCGGGCAAATCCTTGCGAGAGCTGCAGACTACGTTTCAAGGGTATCTTACCGCGCTTGAGCGTTCGGGTGTTAGTACTGAGAATTGGGATATCTTACTTATCGCCATCTACACTAGCAAATTGCCGAAGGCCACAATCCTCCTGTGGGAGCAATCAGTGCCAAGTCGTCTCAACTTGGTCCGATTTGAACCAATTTCTTACCGATCGGTATCGTGTCCTGGATGCCACCGAAGAACATAAGTCGACCCCAAGTGTCCAGGCCATCCCCATTGGCCCCCGCAAATCCTCTGCAACGATAAAGGTCCAAGCGTTTCCCGCGAAAGCTCAGCTCAAACCGGCGTCTTGCAAGCTGTGCCATCGGGAGAATCACCCAATACGGCTCTGCCCTAGTTTTCTTGATTTGCCTGTTCAGAGGCGTTCGGAAACTATTAGACAGCAGGGACTTTGTCTGAACTGTTTTGCCCGTGGTCATCAGGTGAGGGGCTGTTCCAGTGCGCATAATTGCCATACCTGCAAGGAACGTCATCATACTCTGTTGCATCCTAGTGATGTGTCCGTGTCCGCACCGTCCGCTGCGGAAGTCCCACCATACAGAGCGTCCATCCACGAGCAACCAACTCACAAATGCTCAAAGTTATTTTGCATCTACCCCAGGCAGAGGCCTTTTTGGCACTGCGATTGTCACTCTGCACCATCGTGGTGTGGATCACCATATTCGGGCGCTGATCGACTCTGGGGCCGATTCAACTTTTCTCTCCGAGCGTGTCTTCAACATGGTCCAGCCCCCCTTTTACCCAGTAGACGCCGCGGTTACTGGCATGGGCCAGAGTGATGGAGGCTGCGCCGACAAGGTGTGTGCTGATGCTGTCTCCCCCGTGAGACAGACTGAACAAGATTGAGGTCTCCGCCCTGGTCGTATCCAAATTGTCAGGGGCCATTCCAACGGCTCCATTCCTTAACACGGTTCCGACGCAGTGCCTCGATCGCCCCCTGGCTGACCCTTTCTACAACAAGTCCGCACCTATTGACATGATTATCGGTGTAGACCTGTTTTCCCACATCCTCGGAGAGCGTTTCAAAAAGGATATTGGTGAGTTCGTCGGGCTAGAAACCATCTTTGGATGGGTTCTGTGTGGGGCTATCATGCCTGACCCTCCGTTTCGCTGCACAGACGCGAGTTAGTCCAGAAGCAAAACTTGAGGTACTCGTCACCAAGTTTTGGGAGGTGGAAGACCTTCCCGCAAAGCCGGAAAAGGAGGATGACGTATCCTGCGAGCGGAACTTCCAGGAGACCACCCAAAGAGGGAAGGACGGCCGATATGTTGTGTCCCTACCGTTCAAAGGTCCGAATAGCGTCGACTTGGGAATGAAGCACGCCTGCTCAAGGATCCCGTCCTAAAAACGCAGTACGATGCCATTATTCAAGAGTACGAGGAATTGGGTCATATGATTCGGGTGACGCCGCCTCAAGATGGGAAAAACTTCTATCTCCCCCATCACGCGGTGTTTAAGCCCGATAGCACCACCACCAAGGTACGCGTGGTATTGAAGCCTTAACAATGTCTTGCACACCGGGCCTACTCTTCAGGCCGATCTCACGCTTCAGGTACTGAAATGGCGATTCTTTCAATTCGTTTTCAACGCTGACATAACGCAAATGTATCGACAAATCCGAGTCGACCCCAGGCATACCCCCTTTCAGCGGATCCTCTACCGAGACCGCTGCGGCAATATTCAGGATTATGAGCTACAAACTGTTACGTTTGGGGTTAACTGCGCGCCATTCTTGGCGATCCGAGTCTTTTTACAGCTGGCACAAGACTTGCAAGCGATGTATCCTCAGGCGAGCGAAATCCTTCGGAACTACATGTATGTCGATGATGTCCTTGCCGGCGCTCACACTGAAGCCGACGCCCGTCTCGCCATACGAGAGCTTCAAGCTGCCCTCCAGTCTGCGGGTCTCCCGCTTCGGAAATGGACTTCCAATAAGAAGGAAGTACTTCAAGCTATTCCGAGAGAGCACCTGCTGCGAGAGGACTTTCTCGAGCTGGAAGACGCGAGCACTGCAAAAACCTTGGGCATCCGCTGGCAAGCCGCCGAGGACGTCTTCTTCTCCACCGTAGCGGACTCCCCATTGAAGGAGTCGATCTCCAAGAGGCAGGTTCTTTTCGACCCCGCTGGCTGGCTAACCCCATTTGTTATCCGAGCGAAGATATTCATGCAGCAAATCTGGCTAACCGAACTGGGCTGGGATGATGTGCTGCCGCCTCTCCTGCTGCAGCAATGGCACGAATTTCTGCAGGATTACCCAGGCCTCAGTCAACTCCGCATCCCCCGTTGGCTGAACACCAGCGATAAGCTCTCGTGGGAGCTTCATGGCTTCTGTGACGCGTCACAGAAAGCGTATGGAGTAGCCCTATATGTGCGGGTTCGGTACGGCGATCAAGTAAGAGTCCATTTATTAACGGCTAAGACCCGTGTAGCTCCAGTCAAGACAGTCTCGCTGCCTCGGCTGGAGTTGTGCGGAGCGGAGCCGATCTCTGGGCGTCGATCGTTCCTGAACTCCCAATCCCACCTGCAACCTCCCAGTTTTGGACCGACTCTACCATCGTGTTTGCTTGGCTCAATAAACCCCCGTGTAGTTGGTCCACCTTCGTGGCCAATCGGATGTGCGCTCCGAGGACAACCCCGCTGATCTGGCGAGCCGTGGAGTCTCCGCGGCCGAGTTATCAGCCAGCAGAACTCAATCATGAACTCCCAGACACCCAGCTGGAGCAACGAGTACAGTGCCACACCACCGCGACCACCCTACTCGATGACGTCAGCAAACGTTTCTCGGACTACGGTAGGGCATTGCGAGTCATCGCGTACATACTACACTTCGCCACCAAAAGGATTTCGACGCCTTCCACGGTCCGCCTCACCAATGACGAACTTCTCTCAGCCGAGAGCGCCTTGATTCGGACCTCTCAGCGTCGGGAATACCTCGCGGAGATACGGGCCCTTGGTGAAGGGCCACCCCTGCCATCATCCAGCACGCTACTCAACTTGAATCCATTTCTCGACCAGCATTGGGTACTCCGCTCCTGCGGACGACTCCGGGCCGCTGAGTCCCTCCGGTATGATGAACGTCACCCTATTCTCCTCCCCTATAGTACTCATTTCACTCGCCTGCTTGTCGAATTCGCCCACCGCATCACGTTGCATGGCGGCAATCAACTGATGGTGCGGTATCTGCGCACCAAATTCTGGATCCCACGGATCAAGAACCTGGTGAAGTCCCACATCAAGGGGTGCAAAGTCTGCATCGTTCATCGTCGACGACTACAGACTCAGATGATGGGTGATCTCCCTCGAGAGCGCATCACGTACTCCAGGCCCTTCACCCACACGGGCATTGACTTCGCAGGGCCGTTCGAGATCAAGAATTACACCGGGCGTGCGTGTCTCATAACTAAGGGTTATGTCTGCGTCTTTGTGTGTTTCAGCACGAAGGCGATCCATCTCGAGGCTACCTCCGACCTCACCACTGATCGGTTTCTTGCAGCCTTCTCTCGGTTTGTCGCACGGAGACAATGCTCACAGCGCATTTACTCCGACAATGGCAAAACCTTCGTAGGGGCCTAAAAGGCGCTCGAAAAAGATTTACTGAACCACCAAGATTGATATAATGAAGGCATTTCCCCAGCACATTTTATCCTGGCAGTTCATTCCGCCAAGCGCGCCCCATATGGGAGGACTGTGGGAAGCAGGGTTCAAAAGTTTTAAGACCCTGTTTTACAAGTCCTCTTCTACTGTCAAGTACACGTTCGAGGAACTCTCCACTCTCCTGTGTAGGATCGAAGCGTGCCTAAACTCCAGGCCAATTTCTCCCATGAGCGAGGACCCAGAAGATCTGCTGGCCCTAAGCCCGAGACATTTCCTGATTGGAGGACCGCTCTTATCCATTGCGGAACCGGAAATTCTCGTTAAGCCTATGTCGCTGATCAACCGATGGCAGCGACTGAAGGCAATCCAGCAGGCTTTCTGCCGCCGATGGAAGAGTGAGTACCTCAAGGAGCTCCACAAACGGAATAAGTGGAAATTACCGACTCGCAGCCTCCAGACCGGCGACCTCGTGATCGTGTCCGAAGATAATCTCCCCTCCAACGAGTGTCGCTCAGGGCGAATTGAGCGCACTCTGCCCGGGGCTGATGGTCTCGTCCGAGTGGCTGATGTCACCACAGCGCGTGGGTCTATTCGAAGACCCGTAGCGAAGCTCATCCTGTTGCAAGACAGCAGGAGTCTTGAGCCTAAAACCCTATCGTGACTTCCAATCCCTCTATGTTCCGTCCGAATGTCCTCGTCTCCGTGCATGTTGTTCGTTCTCGTGTATCGACTAATCCACTCTCCCCTACGTAATTTCTTTCGTTGCAGTTCGTTCAGCTCGCCCCTTCACAGCGGCATGGCCCCCACGCGTCTGCCGCACCACCGCAGCAAACGATCTGCTCCACATGGGACGAACACGTACCGATGCCGGGTCTGCCGGGGAATTCACGCACTCCGGCAGTGTCAGCGCTTCCTGAACCTCCGAGGGGAAAAGCGGCTCCGGGCGGTGCTTATAAATAAGTACTGTCCCAATTCCCGATCATCTTCCGACCGCTCCGCTTCTCCAGAAGGCGCAGCCGAGATCTCTCTCTCTCCTCCCTGCTCCACGCCAGGATGACGACTGTCATGCCAACGGCAGTCCTCCGGTTGGGCAACGGCTCGGAATCCTTCGAGACCCGCGTCCTCCTCGATGCGTGTGCGGCTGAGAGCCGCATCAATCTTTCTTTTGCCCGGTCCCTGGGGTTGGCTGTGACCAAGGTCGGGGTCGACCAAGCCTGCACGGCCGTCCTCGACGCGAGGTCCGACAATACGTTCCGGCGGAATGTTATATTCCGGGTCGAAGAGGACCTGCTCATCCGCACTCCCATCCGGGAAGTGTCAGCGCCGGTCCGGGAGAAACTCGTCACCCTGATCCTGGCCGACCCCTATTTCTATCGGCCGGCCTCGGTGTCCGTGGTGCTCGGGGCAGACCTCTATCCTGAGGTCATCCAACCAGGCTGTGTGCCCGGTCATAGCGGTACTCCTCAAGCCCAGAGCACCGTGTTCGGATGGGTCGTCTCCGGCTCCTGTGGGATCTTGGCGATCCAGGACGCTTCCGTCCCCCATCCTACATATGTCCAGGGTGGCAATTGCAACATGTTGCAAGGGGGCGGTATGTTCACGCCACCGGGTGAACAGCAGTGAGCGACGAAGAGCAGTGAGGAGTGAGGAGGGTTTTTTGATCCTCGGCATCTACGGTCACACCAGGAGGGGTGACTTGATTTTTCCCATGGGCATCGCCATTTAATCTACTACGAGATTTCAACCCGAACACCCGTTCTTCTTTTTTTTGATTTGCCTTTTTTGCGATTGTAAAATTTTCCAACCCGCATCCTTCTCGTGTGTGTCGGGACATATTGTCACTTACTACAAATAAATATTAATTAGTTTAAAACGAAGTTCTCGCGCGTTTTAATTACAGTACTCACGCACCAGACCCCTGAAGACTTTGGCACCCGCCAACCACTTGCGGCTTATTTGGATTCTTCCGCCCCGCCACAAACAGTACTAATTCCAAATGAACCGCTTTAAAAGAAAAGCAAACGATGAGTGCAATAGAGGCTTTGAATGGCGTTCACCGATTTCTCAATGGTAAGTGTACTGGTCTACATCCAGTACACTCCAGCAACTCCCTGCTCACTTCGACAAAATTCGTCGTTTTGTTGCCGTGGACCACTCCTCCCGTGGTACTCCTGTCCGGCCGATGAACCTTTTAAAAGACGTAACAAAAATATGTTAGTACTAATTCCAAATGAACCGCTTTAAAAGAAAAGCAATGAGTGCATGAGTGCAATATAAGCTTTGAAAGGCGTTCACCGATTTCTCAATGTTAAGTGTAATGGTCTACAAAAATCTACTCCGTATATGCTAAAAGGGCGGAACTCTCTAACTCTGTGTCACAACACGTGGCTTGTATTTGAAACATAATACACAAGTCCTCAAGCACTTAAGCCAACTTGCCAATTCGATTAATGAAGATAATGGACATAGGAAATTTCGCATCAACTGGCAATGTTTTGGTCTTGAGGGGCGCTACTTTACATTTAAAAGTACGATTATACATAGGTAGATACAACAGCTATATGCTCTCATTAAGGCATCGGCATATCGGTGATTGAGGATCTGTATGGACGAATCGTGGAATTTTTATTTTCTTTATATTTACTATCGATGCTTTTAATTCATTCCGCGCTGTTTCTAAATTCATTGAAACTGATTGGTTCCACTCAAGTCCCTTCCATTAAGATTTTTCCACTAATAACAAGGGGACTCAGAAGACGTACTAGATCAAATAAACGAGATGTCACCGAGTCCGTTTTGTCGCTCGGAGTATCATAAGCGAGTCATCGATTTGAAAACACCAAGTGCCTTGGTTGAATCTGATCAAGCCAAGAACCATTTGGTCAATTAGAAACCTGCTTCAAACAATGCCTGTGACAATTTAGACAAAGCTGTCAGAAGGTCCCCAACACAACCCGCATCAGTCAACATGTCTTCAACATAAAAATGAAGTAAGTAAGTCGTCTCGCCGACTTAGGTTTACCATACAGTAGTAAACCAAATATTTCAAATTTATAATAACAAATGCATTTTTGTATTTTTAAAAAAAATCTGTTCGCATGCTTTTTACAAGAATATTTTAGTATTTCGCTCACTCGAGCAGACGAGCACCTTAGTGCCCCCACGAGACACTACCTACCTTGATTGTACAAGGTAGAATTTTACGGGAGATAATCGAGTTTTTTCAAATTACGCGGAAAGGGGCGTGGCAAAATCTTTACACATAAAAAAATTGCGCAATACTAAGCTATAGTCTTTGAGAAAATTGGTTTTATTTAATTTGCGGGGGCGGTAAGTGGCGTTTGAAATAAACCAGACTGCTCTATATACTACACGAGACTACGTACCAAATTTGGTGGTTCTAGCTCTTATAGTCTCCTAGATCTGCGGAGATCTCCCACCACCACATGGTTTTACGACTTATACTTTTTTAAAAAAAATAACTATATATTATAAAACTTATCGCTTCGGCAGACCAGAATAGAATAAAATTTGAGCTTAAACACGCGCCTTGGGCAAAAGAATTTGCGAGCAGAGCTTTCTAACGGGTCTTTTCCATATGTTGCGAGTCTTTTCATTGGGTGTGAGCGTGGGTATCAGTTCAGTTAACTGTTAATGCTGATCAAGAATATATATACTTTATGAGGTCGGAAAAGCTTCCTTCTGCCTCTTACATACATTTTGGCAACTTTAATTTACCATTTCACCCTATGGGTGTGTGGTATAAAAAGGGTCTTGGCCCTATCGCGGTAAAATAAGCCAAGTATTGGCTAACATGTCACGAGGTCGACAACAAGTTGTACGTCGACAAAGTAATCTCATTGAGAAACTGTATTGTAATTTGTTTTTAGTGAGTGTAAATTAATCATGTGGTTTATCTATTTGCTATCTATTTCATCTATTTCAAAGCTGAAACTCAACCATGCAATTAAGTTGACAATGATCTTATCTTATCTTATCAGTGTGACTGTTCTCTTATTTGCCCTTCATTAAAGCGCGGTTGATTTAAAAAAAGGAATCTCCGTTTAATGTTTGAATATTTGAAACGAAAAATCTGGGTACTACACGTTAAGTCTGAAAGCTTGTGACGAAAAAATCCGGTCTTAGAAAACACTAACAAAATTAAAACAAATAATTTTTCTACATTTCGTAGAAATGTTGTTTTCTAGGTGCCCAGTCAATTAGGTAACTGAACAACAAGGATCCGGGTTTGAATCCAAGGATAGTGTATGGATGTAGTTTTCGTCTAAGCCGAAGGCCTGAGTTACCAGTGCTTGTAAAATATAGTTCGGTTGATAGTTTACTACTATATCCTATACTTATAATAATAATAATAATAATAATAATAATAATAATAATAATAATAATAATAATAATAATAATAATAATAATAATAATAATAATAATAATAATAATAATAATAATAATAATAATAATAATAATAATAATAATAATAATAATAATAATAATAATAATATTAATAATGAATAATAATTAATAATTAGTATTTACAATATTAACAGGAAAGGAGGAACCCCACTCTCTCGCACTATAGAAGCTGAGAAAAAGGATCTGCAAAAGTTTCGTTACTTTTGTAATGCCCCGCAAAGCTTGGCTTATAACTGTTCTTACACTCTTTCTTGTACTGTGTACTCTAGCTGTCTCTTTGTTTTATTTGTATTTATTGGTTTTATATCGATTTTAAATTAAATTAAATTAATTTACATTTTAAATTTTTTATATATTTTTATATATTTTTGCCTTGTGTTCCTTTTGGCGTTTCAATGGCTTGTTGTCTACCTACCTGCAAGCATTCTGATCGCTTTGATGATAAGTATAGAGCAATTTCATTTTGGCTCTGCGATAATCTTATTCACTTAAAAAGTGCTGGCCTTAACGGCCGCGACTATGACAAATTTTCTTGTTTGTCTCTGTCTAAGCCTTGCGCCAGTCAGCAGTTTGACTTCAGCCGTATGTATAGGGATCTCTGTTTAAAGTTTCTCCCTTTAAACAAACTGGCAAAACAGCTGTAAAACGAGTGTGACTCTAGCGTACATATATATGTATGACAATATTGTCGCAATTCAATTTCGCTCCAGTTGGCCAAGAAATGTACCCTTGAGTTTCCTAAAAAGCAGTCGCCAGCACTCTCTATTATATCTTCTCCCATTTTACTTTCACCTCACCATCTTCTTGTCCCTCTTAAGCTCTTCTTTTCAAATTTAAGTACCCAGTACAAGCCCTGGTGTACCTGAATCTGTCCCTCACGGGAACTCTGATCAATTACACGATCAAGCTGGCTCTCATTCACTTCTGGATTCCAATGATTCTCCGCCTTCACTAACTGTAGTGCCTCATCGCAAACAATTATTTATTTCTAAACTTGCTCCAGATACTTCTGAGTCGTCTGGGGCAGCTTACATTGGTAATATGTGCCCTGCTAAGGTTTTAATTCAAAAGTTTAAATTTTCTAGGCCTCGCGAAATTTCCTCTTTTAAAATTACAGTACCAAATGAGTATTTCTCAGCTATGGTAGACCACAATTTTTGGCCAGACGGCTTAGTTGTACACGAGTTTGCGGCCAATAAGCGCTCCCCTCCGTTACCTGTCCACCTTCCTAATTTATCTTCTGCTTCAAAAAACTAATAACTTCTAGCCTTTGAATTCATTATCAAAATGTAAGAGGACTTCTTACCAAGCTCTCGAAACTGTACTGTGATAGCCAAACCTTTTCGGCTGACATTTTAGCTTTTTCTGAAACTTGGCTCAACTCCTCTGTTTTGGATAACGAAATTCTTTCTAATAACTTTATTTCTTATAGGGTTGGTCGTCGTGGCGGTGGAGTACTCATTGCTGTCAACTCGAATCTGTGTTTAAGTGTTGTGCCGATTGATCTGCACTCAGGTGTTGAGTTTATTTGCGTCGAAGTTACATGTTCCAACTTTAGCTTATATACTTCTTGTTCATATATTCCTCCAGCTTCAGATATCATGACCTACATACACCATGCTGATGCTTTGCAAACTATTTTTAGTCGTCTTAAAGATCGTGATTTCCTCATAGTCTTGGGTGATTTTAACTTGCCTAATATTTCTTGGCTGGTTGACGACAATCTTTTTTTCTTAATTCCTTCATCTCAACATGCTTTTCTTGATAGCCTACTTGCATGTCCGCTATATCAGTTGAATTCATTACTTAACTCTTCTAAAAGAATCCTCAATCTTGTTTTTGCCTCGGATCCCTCAGTTAGTTCTGTATCTCAAACACAGCCCCTTGTGAAGCCCGAAGATCCTTATCACCCTACCATTGAAGTTATTATTTCTTACGATTCCGTTACTAATTCATTTAATAACATCTCAGTTTCTCGCCATAGATGTTTTCGTAAAACAAATTTTAATCTTCTTAATAGCCTTATTTTCTCTTTTGATTGGTCATTTCTATTTGAGTGCTGTGATATAGATTTTGCAGTGAATTTTTTCTACTCTGCACTTAATTCTCTAATTGATAAATGCGTTCCTTATGTGAACGTCTCTACCGTCTCCAGTGCGCCGGTCTGGTTCACACGTAGGCTGTCTAATCTCCGTAACATTAAATCGAGATTTTTTAAAAGGTTTAAAAAACAGGTTCCCGACTTGACTGTGCAAATTATTGTGTAGCGAAATCTCAATTTTGTCTCTTAAATACTCAGTGCTACAAAAACTATATCGTACGCTGTAAGGTTGGATTCTATAAGAACCCCAAAAGATTTTACAACTTTGTTAATTCTAAACAACGCTCTAAACTACTATCTGCCACCTTCAGACTTTAGGACCAGACTGCTAATAATGATTCAAATATTACTGATCTGTTTGCTAAATTCTTTCAGTCGACTTATTCTACTACTGCTTCGGATCCCACATACTATCCCTTCTCAATCCCACATTTAAATTGTATGTTTTTTCCTAGTATTACTGAAGACTGTATTATCTCTAGCTTATCATCTATGAAGTCTTCCTTCGTACCCGGGCCTGATAATATACCTAGTTGCATACTTAAAATGTTTTCGATTTCTTTATCTAAGCCTTTATCTCGGTTATTCTTTATATTGAGTGAGACTTGTAGCTTTACTGATGTTTGGAAGGAGTCTTTTATTATTCCACTTTTTAAAAAGGGCAACAAATCGGATATTTCCAACTACCGTGGCATTGCCAAACTTTCCGCAATACCTAAGCTGTTTGAGAAAATTATTACGTCTTCTCTTCAACACTCATCCAGATCCATTATTTCTCCTTGTCAGCATGGTTTCATGAAAGGTCGTTCGTCGCTTACCAACCTTTTAGAATCGACTACCCTTGTACACCATGGCTTCCGTAAAAAGTGTCAAACTGATGTTATTTATACCGACTTTAGTAAAACTTTCGATACGGTTGATCATTCTATGCTTCTTACCAAACTTAACATTATATCATTCAGTCGTTTGTATCCATTCCTAGCTAATTATTCTCTTAAGTCTGTTCTGTTAGATGGTGTGTGATCATTCAAAGTCTTAGGCGTTATGTTTGACCCAAAACTTTCATTTAATATTCATATATCTTCAATTGTCAATAGAGCATGCAGTCTTCTTGGCTTCATTAAACGTTGGGCCAAAGAATTTGATGACCCCTACGTAACAAAGGTTTTATACACTTCGTTAGTTCGCCCTACTTTAGAATATTTCTCGCCAGTGTGGAACCCGCAATATGATGTTCACCAGAGTAGTATTGAATCGGTTCAGAAGCAATTCCTTAAGTTCGCGTTACGCGGTCTTAATTGGGACCCGAGTCTTCGCTTTCCTTCTTATTCTGAAAGACTTCTTCTTATTAATCTTCCTTCACTTTACAACCGTAGGCTCGTATTTGGCATTCTCTTTCTCCATAAACTAGACAATGATGATGTCATTTTTACCAATTTACTATATACTATTTTGTGTTCCCTCACGTCGGACCAGAAACTTTTTTCCTATTCAGGTTAGTAGATGTCTGACTAGCTACTGTCTTCACGAACCTTTTCGTGTTCTTTGCCAATCTTTTAAAAACCTTTCGCACCTTATCTCTACTCATCTGTCTGCCACTTCTCTTCGAGCTATACTTTTCAATCATCTAAATACATTCTGGAATTGGACTGGATTTGGATTGTTTGCAACTCATCCCAGACCTTACTGGCCGTGAATCGGGGCATAGCTGGCACCTCCACCGGGACTGGGATGGTTGTGTATAAAGCAAAGCTACCTTCTTCAATAAGTTGTTTCTGTCTTTTAGATTTTCATCGACTGCTGTGTTAGTTGACGTAAATAAATAAATAAATAAATAAATAAATAAATAAATAAATAAGACTATGTCGCTGCTATGGGTGCTTAAAGATTTACGAAGCAAAAAATTCGTCGTCGCTCATTCCTGGCTTGGCATAATCTAGAGCCGAATAAACGTATGCACTATATCATTTTTGTCAGGCGCAAGATTGCAAGATTACAAGGATTTGTTAAAAAAAATTAGGCGGAATAAAATTGGCACGCGCTTAAGGTTTCGAAATTCGAAAATAAATCCGCCGATGAAAAACAACGACGAACTGAATATTTCCCGGATGGGGGATGACAGCCACCTAACTAATAAAGACATGCGGGACATGTGGCATGCAGCGATTGGATTCTTGTTCAATGCAATCAATTACGATAGTAAGATGGTAACAGTTGCGCTACAGTTTTTAAAGATGAATTTAAATTTAATTAAAGACATCATAATGCCGCTTAAATTGGCTTTCGACATCATAAATATGAACGTCAGGTGATTTCCTATTAATTTTAGGTAAATACACGAGAAAGTGCTTTCACACGTTGCAGAAGACGCACTTTTTTTGCGCTCAGCAAATTTAATTTTTTGTAACCTTTAAAAACTTTTGAAACACTTTAACACTATGCTTACAGTCGTTTTTGTGCATAGGCAAAATAAAATCTTAAACAACATAAATTATAACCTTCAACAAAACTAGCGGTGTTGTAGTTTTGCCTTTGATACGTGTTTTTGTGTGTATTGTTGAAAATACCATAGATATATAGAATACATTGATGCGTCAAACTCAAGATTTTTTGATTACAAACGCTAGCCTGAGCCTGGAACCCCAGAGAACTTCGGCAAAAGCCGAACAGCCTAGAACCCCAGAGAGCGGCCGCAGCGAGAGCGAAAACCGTCCGCTCGCAGCAGTGTCGCTACGCATTGAAAATAATTCAGTCTGCCACAGATCGCAGAACGATGAACGCATGTCTTTGTCGCTGTGTTCTCGTTTTGCATATGTATGTGTACACTCGTCGGTACATGCTCAGGCTTCGTAGTGTGTGTGAGACGTGAAGTTGTACAACATCGCATTTCAATCGCTCGCTCGCAGACTTTTTGAGTTTTCGACGAGCTAGCGACAATGCGAGAATGAGATGCGTGCTGATCAAGAATATATATACTTTATGGGGTCGGAAACGTCTCCTTCTGTGCGTTACAAACATCTGACCAATTTTATAATACCCTCTGCAAGGGTATAAAAAGTAAATAAAAATGTATCAAAAAATATATAAAGCATTATGAAAAAACTTCGACCAAGATGGGAGGTCGAACCCCGGCCGCCCGATCGCCAAGCGAGCACACTAACAACAGAGCCACGTCGACACTTTGAGAAGTGCCGTCGAGTTCTGTAGTTAAGCACGCATCTCATTCTCGCATTGTCGCTTACTCGTCGAAAACTCAAAAAGTCTGCGAGCGAGCGATTGAAATGCGATGTTGTACAACTTCACGTCTCACACACACTACGAAGCCTGAGCATGTACCGACGAGTGTACACATACATATGCAAAACGAGAACACAGCGACACAGACATGCGTTCATCGTTCTGCGATCTGTGGCAGACGGACGGATTTCGCTCTCGCTGCGGCCGCTCTCTGGGGTTCTAGGCTGTTCGGCTTTTGCCGAAGTTCTCTGGGGTTTCAAGGTCAGGCTAGCGTTTGTAATCAAAAAATCTTGAGTTTGACGCATCTATGTATTCTATGGTTAGTGACCATACGTTTCTGTTTGCAGCCCTGTATTATTTGTTACCCCTGGTTATATCGATTGTACTAAGCTTGTAACTTATCGGTAAAAGATAGTGTGTAACTCTGAATATTGTATCCTCTTCCTTTTCAACATTTGAAAGTGTATGGACACTTTCTGATCTGCTATCAGAGCGACTACGGAGTTGCCACAGCAGCGACTACGAAGTTGCTACGAGAGCAACAGAAAAGGAAATGCTCTGTAGCAGTAGCACAAAAATTTATTTTGTTTGCTCCGCTCTCATCTCGCTTTTAATGCGTGTGCTATTGCTACAACTACAAATAGCGTTTTGAAAATTTTTTACTCTTGCTATTGCTCTGTGCTCCGACGATGTATGGAGCAGAGCAGAAGAGCAACCGTTTTCCGTTTGTGCTCCCTGCTATGCTACGTAGTCCTTCGAAATCAGAGCAGTAGCGGGAGCAAAAACAAATGCTCCGATGTAGCATAGCATTTTCAAACACTGCTTATAATAATAATAATAATAACATTGATAAAAGTCACTGTGTTCGGCATGTCGTTCCTATGGGAGCAATACGAAAAAAATGGGAGCATAACTTGTAGCGGTAGCCGAGCCTCATCAACTGAAATTTTTTTTCAGTGCTTGCTATTACCGTGGGCAGATCAAGTTTAAAAGTCTTTAGGATCGGACCACTCTATCATATAGTTGCATACGAAAAGTAGGTGAAGCAGTTGGAGTATGGTTATATAATTTATTAATGTGATAGTAATAGTTGAAAAACATCAGATCCCAAAATTTCAATCTGATCGGATAAATAGAACACAAGATATAAATCGTCACTGCTCAACCGCTGCCGGCAGCGCTGCCTCCTGCCTTCTACGTCATTGCTTGAATCATCATGAACACATACAGACGCATTCTCGTCTCTCATTGGCATCCTTTGTGGGTGTGGGTGAGATATTTTATGAATTTCTCCCGCTCCTTAGCCAATTTGCTTTGCGCCTGATAGCATCAGCTGTTTAGTAGTGTTGTTCATCGTATACGGACACAGCTGATACGTGTAACAGACACTGTAAGCTTACAGCTCCTAACAGCACACATAAGTGGTGCATACTTCTAGGCTGTACCTGGACGAACGGTGGAATTTTTAAATTGGGGAATCTACCGGCAAACTCAATACTAAGATGGATAACGGCTCAGTAATTTCCTCAGTATTTGGCATCTGCCGCCATGGCAATGGCAGGCATTGCAATGGTGTATGAAGAGGATGGTCAAAGGGCTTCTGCTCGGCGAGTTTTAATACCGCCAGAACAGCCGATCCAATGGTCAACTCCAACCGATTGGACGCCGAAGAGATTGCCCCTCAGCAGCACTGAGAAACGCCAGATATGTCAACAACGACATGAAAGACCAAGCACAGCGAGTCTTTGCTCGAAACAAGTCTGCGCTCTCAGCATTCGCAGACCTCAAAAAAAAAAAATAAGGAGAGTACCATTAATGTGCAGACACAGTGGACACCACAGAAAAGCAGCAGGACAAAATCTGCAGACCGGAAAGCTTCGAACAAACGTACACGTTAATATAAGACCCTGAGCAATGCACAGCAAGCTCACAAAGCCTCAGCTGCTATAGTCCACCCTGAGTGGACCTAGCAGCCTTTTGCTACAGAGTTAAAAATCGATCTGGGGCCAGGCGCTGTCAAAAGTCTCCCACCATCATACCGTGAATCCCAGAAAGCGGTCATATGCGTTCCGACGACGACCTCAGAAACAATCCTCAAGGCAAAAAAGATCACAGTGGCATGCTTGGTATGCCGAATCAGAGAAAATTGTGCTCCAGTAAGGTACCAAATGCAATAGTGCCGTTGACAGGAGTGGCTGGTGCTTAAAGTTCGGTCATAAAATTCGGGACTGCTGTAATGAGGCCAAATGTTTCTTATGCGCAGCAGAAGGACTTAGTACACTCTCACACGTAGCTGGCAGTCAGAGATGCCCCTCTGCAAACGGGAGTTCATCCACTTAATCTTAATCATTGCTGTGCGGCCCATGAGCTATTATCACAGACGGTGGGTGAGACTAGTACAGACATAGCCATTATAAGCGAACCATTCGAGGCCAGAACTAGAAACAACTGGTCCTGCAGTATTTCTGGGAAGGCAGCGATTTGGGCTTGCGGAACGCCATCACCATTGCAGCGTTCAGTGCTTAATAAGGAACATTATGTCAGGGCAAACATAAGCGGAAATTGCGTCTATAGCTGCTATTTGCCACCTAGTCTGAACGTTCAAAGCTTTAGGGATGCCTTAGACGATCTTGCTGCAGATGCACGTACGATGTTTGCCCACATCGATGTTTCGATGTTTTTCAGGAAAAAACATCGATGTATCGATACTACATCGAAGTAATATGGTACGTTTTTTGTTTTTCTTTATATATACACCCAGCGACAAAAAAAAAAGCCGCACTTTAAGGTTATTGCAACTTTTGCCTTCTCTAGCTCGGGGTTTCCCCAAATTGTATTCTAGTCGCTTAACTTTTATTTTGGGGAATCCCCTCGATTGTTTTCTTCACTTTTTGCAAAATTTTCGACTTGTCGGTTGCTAAAATTTCATTTTGCGGAGATTTAATTTGGTGAACATTAAACATTATGGTTAAAGGAAAACAGATGACCCTCACTGAAAAGGCCAAAATTATTGCTTTGGCTCAGCAAAACGTGTCGAATCGTGAAATAGCTAATAAAACTAATTTTAATGAAAGTTCAGTTCGACGCTTTTGAAAAAATATCGTGAGACGGAGGAATTGGGGAGGACGAAAGGATCAGGCAGAAAAAATTGCACAAATGAACGGGAGAATCGCGTTATTATGAGAACGAGCCTCCAGAATCGCTTCAAAAATGCCGTCGAAATTGCATCTGAAGTGCAGCAACGATTTACGAAAGAAATTTCGGCTCGGACTATTCAACGTCGGCTCAAGGAGATGGGTTTGGTAGCAAGGACACCAGCCAAAAAACCTCTTCTCAACCAGAAAATGAAGACAGCTCGCTTAAACTGGGCGAAAAATAAGCAAAATTGGGGTCAATTTGAATGGTCACGGATCATATTTTCTGATGAGTCCAAATTTAATCTTATTGGACCCGATGGCTGCTTGAAAGTTCGGCGCAGAAACGGAGAGCGATATTCGGAAAACTGCTGTGTTGCCACTGTTAAGCATTCGCCTTATGTTATGATATGGGGATGCATTTCCAAATACAAAACAGAATCACTTATTATGCTTCAAGGGATGGTGAATGCAGAGAAGTATAAAGAAATCATTCTCAGTGGACTTGTGCCTAGCATTGAGTCGATTACTGAAAGAGAAAAAGAGCCCATATTCCAGGACGATTCTGCACCTTGTCATCGAGCGCGCTCTGTAAGTGGATTTTCAAGAATTAGTCATTCCGATCATTTTTTAATAAACTTTAACTATCCGCTAACCACAGATATCAATTTTGAAGTCAGAACTTGGTATTGAGTCCTTAGATTGGCCAGGGAACAGTCCTGACCTCAATCCTATTGAAATGTCTGGGCCCTTATGAGTGCCAAAATACGAAAGGAAAAGCCAAAATCATTACAGGAATTAATGAAAACGATAGAAAAAGTGTGGTTCGAGGATATAACGGCGGAGTATCTCGAGACTTTGTACGAGTCCATGCCCAATAGGGTCAAATGTGTTATAAAGGCCAAAGGTGGCACTACCAAATATTGATAGCTTTATAATTTAATTTAAAAATTCAGAATGAAATATTTTGGACTATATTATAATTTATATTAACAGGAAATAGTTTAATTAATATGAAAAAATTTTGTTTTTGTTGAAAATTCTTTGTTTTTTTACTTAATAATTTTTTTACTTAAGAGGACCAACTTAGTGAAAAATCAATTAATTTGTGTGATTTCAGAAAAATTGTTTTTTTTAATTGGATAAAAGACGTATAAAAATTAAATTTTTAAAAATGTATGTGGAATTGATTGATTAATCCAAAAAAATTTTAAATTAATCAATGCATTGAAATTTAGATGAATCTCTGAGCAAAGAACGCACCAATTTGCAAAACGGCCGGGTGCGGCTTTTTTTTTGTCGCTGTATATATGTATATATGTATATATATAAAACTTTATTAAAAAATATCAAAGAAGCTAACTTCCTTTTCTGTATCTCAATTCATTAATGCACAGAACCTTTTAAATATCATTTCAATTTCTTCTTCTTCTTCCCCATCCCCTTTAACACGCATGCCGCGTTTCGCACGCATATAGTTTATGTAGCGTTGCGTCTGTATGTGTGCATGCGTGTGCTCTGTTGATTTGATAATGACGCAGTAGGCATCAAGCCGAACCGGTTTATAGCGGCTGTAACTTGTGTTCTATATATCCGATCAGATTCAAATTTTGGGATCTGAGATTTTAAATATAATACTATCATATTGGTAAATTTCATGGCGATACTCCAATTTTTGCAAAAATGTTTCCTCCAGAGCTATATGATATGGTGGTCCGATCTGTCGATTTTCATACTTTATTTTTCCCAGGTAATAAAAAGCCCCCAAAAAAAATTTCATCCCGATAGCTCTTAAGATGGCTGAGTAAAACGCATACGCACAGACGGACGGACAGACGGTCAGACGAACATGGCTATATCAACTCAGCTTCTTATGCTGATCAAGAATATATATACTTTATAGGGTCGGAAACGTGCGTTACAAACATCTGACCAATTTTATAATACCCTCTGCAAGGGATAATAACATCCTTTTGCCGAAGTTTATATACCCTTGCAGTCCATGGCCATAATGTTTTTACATGTTCCAAACTCTTTTCCTGTATCTCAATTCATTAATGCACAGAACCTTTTAAATATCATTTCAATTTCTTCTTCTTCTTCCCCATCCCCTTTTACACGCATGCCGCGATTCGCACGCATGCACATATAGTTTATGTAGCGTTGCGTCTGTATGTGTGCATGCGTGTGCTCTATTGATTTGACGATGACGTAGTAGGCAGCAAGCCGAACCGATTTATATCGGCTGTAACTTGTGTTCTATATATCCTATCCGATTCAAATTTTGGGATCTGAGATTTTATATATAATACTATCATATTGGTAAATTTCATTGGGCTACTCCAATTTTTGCAAAAATGTTTCCTCCAGAGCTATATGATATAGTGCTCCGATTCTGCCAATTTTCATACCAATACCATACCAATTTTCACAGGTAATAAAAAGCCCCCAAAAAAAATTTTTTCCCGACAGCTCTTAAGATGGCTGAGTAAAACGGACAGGCAGACATGGCTATATCAACTCAGCTTCTCATGCTGATCAAGAATATATATACTGTATAGGGTCGGAAACGTCTCCTTCTGTGCGTTACAAACATCCGACCAATTTTATAAAACAGAAATTTAATTTTTTTCAAACTTAATACTACAAAAGAGAAATTCAATGTTTCAACTTAATACTATAAAAGAGAAATTCAATGTTTCAACTTAATGCTATAAAACAATCATTGCTAATCAGAGATCCATTTGTTAGAATTTATAAACAGAAGCATGCCAACATGCTTAAACTTAAGGGAACTTCTCTTCTCGCTTATTATGATTCCAGACTTACTAAATATACGTTCGCTTTCAGTCGACGTTGCTGGAACACAAAAATATTTTTTGCAGCAATCTTGCAATGTTTTATCTGATGAGATCTGTAATAATAAAATTTAATCCTTAAATATATGTAAACGCTGGAATCAACATGTAAAATACAACCTTCCAATAATCTAAAGGGTTGGAGTTTGATCCCAAATTGTCTAGATTAAAATATTGACGAATTGATAAAATGGAATCAACTCTATTAGTTCTATGTTTCAAACTTTTGTTTTTGTCCAAAAATTGAAAAAGGGATGTCTGCGATGCAGGCGTGGTTCGGCGCAATGGCGAGACTTCTGAGCGTTGAAAGAAGAGAGGTCGTTTTCCAAGAGTTTTTGAGTCTCAGTGATGTTGAATGGTAAGTAAAACGCTTCTTTTTGTTGCGAATTTCATATTGAAGTAGCCTGGACCTTATGCCCTCTAATAAGCAATCGCAGATTTCGCGACCATCGTCTGTTTTTAGGACATTTTTTAACAATTGCAAATTATGCAGAAGTCCGCAAGTTACAGGAATTATTAATGATACCGTGACCAACGTTCGCGAAGAAGTTTGCAATGTTGCACACTCAAAAGGTTGCAATAAAATTTGTAAGTCTTTTAAAATTAAAATTTCTTCAGCCGAAAACGGGTCAAGCCCCTTTGGGGTTGAAAAAAGAACACTGCTTATAGCATGATTTGTTTCGATGCACATATAGTTTCGCACGCATGCACATATAGTTTATGTAGCGTTGCGTCTGTATGTGTGCATGCGTGTGCTCTATTGATTTGACGATGACGTAGTAGGCAGCAAGCCGAACCGATTTATATCGGCTGTAACTTGTGTTCTATATATCCTATCCGATTCAAATTTTGGGATCTGAGATTTTATATATAATACTATCATATTGGTAAATTTCATTGGGCTTCTCCAATTTTTTGCAATTTTGCAAAAATGTTTCCTCCAGAGCTATATGATATAGTGCTCCGATTCTGCCAATTTTCATACCAATACCATACCAATTTTCACAGGTAATAAAAAGCCCCCAAAAAATATTTTATCCCGACAGCTCTTAAGATGGCTGAGTAAAACGGACAGACAGACATGGCTATATCAACTCAGCTTCTCATGCTGATCAAGAATATATATACTGTATAGGGTCGGAAACGTCTCCTTCTGTGCGTTACAAACATCCGACCAATTTTATAAAACAGAAATTTAATTTTTTTCAAACTTAATACTACAAAAGAGAAATTCAATGTTTCAACTTAATACTATAAAAGAGAAATTCAATGTTTCAACTTAATGCTATAAAACAATCATTGCTAATCAGAGATCCATTTGTTAGAATTTATAAACAGAAGCATGCCAACATGCTTAAACTTAAGGGAACTTCTCTTCTCGCTTATTATGATTCCAGCCTTACTAAATATACGTTCGCTTTCAGTCGACGTTGCTGGAACACAAAAATATTTTTTGCAGCAATCTTGCAATGTTTTATCTGATGAGATCTGTAATAATAAAATTTAATCCTTAAATATATGTAAACGCTGGAATCAACATGTAAAATACAACCTTCCAATAATCTAAAGGGTTGGAGTTTGATCCCAAATTGTCTAGATTAAAATATTGACGAATTGATAAAATGGAATCAACTCTATTAGTTCTATGTTTCAAACTTTTGTTTTTGTCCAAAAATTGAAAAGGGATGTCTGCGATGCAGGCGTGGTTCGGCGCAATGGCGAGACTTCTGAGCGTTGAAAGAAGAGAGGTCGTTTTCCAAGAGTTTTTGAGTCTCAGTGATGTTGAATGGTAAGTAAAACGCTTCTTTTTGTTGCGAATTTCATATTGAAGTAGCCTGGACCTTATGCCCTCTAATAAGCAATCGCAGATTTCGCGACCATCGTCTGTTTTTAGGACATTTTTTAACAATTGCAAATTATGCAGAAGTCCGCAAGTTACAGGAATTATTAATGATACCGTGACCAACGTTCGCGAAGAAGTTTGCAATGTTGCACACTCAAAAGGTTGCAATAAAATTTGTAAGTCTTTTAAAATTAAAATTTCATCAGCCGAAAACGGGTCAAGCCCCTTTGGGGTTGAAAAAGAACACTGCTTATAGCATGATTTGTTTTTAGAACTCTTTCAATCATATGGAATGCGCTATTCCATCTTGTAGGACATTCTTGCTTTAAGCTGTATGGCTTCTCTGTACATTGAGCTTCTTTAAATTTGGCGTAAGCTACTGTGCTTTTCTTAAAGAATCCCACAATACTTTTTCAGGACCCCGTAATAACTTTTATTTTGTCTTGATTCAGGCATTGTTGAACTATTAAATCAATAACATGAGCAAAGCATGGCACATGTTTTTTTTCCAATATCTCACATGCCTTTATCAAAGTTCGTGCGCTATCGGTAACAATGGCTGTAATTTTGTCCATAACATCCCATTCAATAAACACTGCAGATAGAGAATTCGCAATGTTTTCTGAAGAATGATTTTTCTTATTCTGTAACTTACTAGTGGAAAGTACTGCTGTGCGAAGTTGAAATTCTGGAACAGCTCTATAGCAACCTGGACGCAGCCTGCATTGTCAGCATGACGCAAATAAAGAATTACAGAAGACATCATCAACCTGTATTCTGGTGGAGCAGCGACATTGGTGACATTCGCAGGAAATGTTTCACAGCAAGGCGGCGCTACATAAGAGCGAGAAGGTGCACGGATGGTTCCTGGACACAGCAGTACTTTCGCACGCTCAAAACAGGAAGCTTTTCCGAGACTTAGCGACTCAGCAGATCGTGACCCCTGGGGACGGGCATATAAAATCACCAACAAGAAGATTGCACCACTGGAATACGAGGAGGCAGGCAAGGTAGTAGACTACCAAGGAAGTAGACTACCAGTATCGAAACGCTTTCTCAAAAATTCCCAGTTCCAGTTGAACACAATGAAATATAACCTGTAACATGTGACGTAGTCCTCGCCATTGCCAGGTCTTTTGAGCCCAACAAGGCCACTTGCCCGAAATCTATTCCCAATCGCGCATTAAGGTTGGCAATGGTACTACGCCCCGACCCATTTGCTAAAACATATTCGCAATGTCTCCGTGAAGGAGTGTTTCCCAGAAGGTGGGAATCGCAAAACCTTGTGGTAATCCCAAAGCCAGGGAAACCAACAGAGGAGGCATCGTCTTATAGACCGATTTGTCTAGTCGACTCCATGTGTAAGGTGCTAGAGAAACTTATATATAATAGACTGAATGACGCGATTCATGCTGGAGGCGATCTATCTCCAAATCAATATGGATTTCGGAAGACGCGTTCTACCACAGATGCAATAAATAAAGTCGCAAATATTGCCTCGAATGCTATAGATGGCATCCCGTGGAAGGGAGGCAATAAGAAATATTGCCTAGTGGTCACCATTATATCAAAAACGCCTTTAACTCTGCAGACTGGGGATGCATTCTAGATTCCATAAGCTACTTCAGAGTCCCCGCATATCTTCAAGCCATTATTTGGAGCTATTTCGCGGATATGCAACTGCGATAAGCTACCTCAGCAGGACCAGAAGTACGCAGTGTGTCCGCAGCAGACCCCAGGGGTCAGTCTTGGGCCCTCTGTTATGGAACACTATGTACGATGGACTTCTAAGGCTAAGTATGCCACAAGGGTGCGAAGTTGTGGGATATGCAGACGACGTTGCACTCGTATTTGTTTCAAAAGAGCTGCATAACGTCGAAGAAGCTGCAAACACGGCATTGGCTCGAATTACAGAATGGCTGCGCTCAGTAAGCTTGAAGCTGGGTGCCCACAAGACCGAGGCGGTGCTTGTCTCCAACAGGAAAAGCGCCATACGATACCTCGAGCCATACGATAGACGAAAACATTATAGTGACATTCCTATGCGTTTTGGTATGAATTTTCGTGACACAGAGGACACAATTAGAACATTCGATGGAACAAATTCAATTGGAATTGGGAAAAGTCAAAATATGCAAGAGTATTTTTGTAAAATGAAAGAGCTCTAATGCAATATATAATCTGGATAAATGAACATGAAACTAATAAATCAGTTTTATGCGGTGCAAATAACTTAAAGAATTTTAAATCAAAACTAAAAATTGTTCATTGTTCATATGTTTAATTGCAATGTTTGATTTGGCATATTACCAGTAAATGCAGTCAAGTTATTCAAAAAGATGAACAAACAGTGAATGCGTACTCTACAATGTTAAGGTAAAATTACGAGTAAAACAGTGTTAATAGAGAATATAAACTGTACGACTTTATTTGATACAGGCAGCAAAATCAATGTTAGGCGCGAAGACTAATTCAAAGAATTAAGTGATCAAAAACTTTTGTCGTGCTGTGTAAGTCTTATTGGATTTGGCTGTAATCGTGATGAGAATCAAATTAGGTCCAATTGCCTATATTCTTGACTTTTGTGTTGTTCCGATGAAGTGTATGAATATTAAATTGATCATTGGTGATCAACGACATGAAAGATTCTGCGCTCTCAGCATTCGCAGACCTCAAAAAAAAAAAAAAATAAGGAGAGTACCATTAATGTGCAGACACAGTGGACACCACAGAAAAGCAGCAGGACAAAATCTGCAGACCGGAAAGCTTCGAACAAACGTACACGTTAATATAAGACCCTGAGCAATGCACAGCAAGCTCACAAAGCCTCAGCTGCTATAGTACACCCTGAGTGGACCTAGCAGCCTTTTCTACAGAGTTGAAAATCGATCTGGGACTAGGCGCTGTCAAAAGTCTCCCACCATCTTACCGTAAATCCCAGAAAGCGGTCATTTGCGTTCCGACGACGACCTCAGAGACAATCCTCAAGGCAAAAAAGATCACAATGTCATAGTTGGTATGCCGAATCAGAGAAAATTATGCTCCAGTAAGGTACCAAATGCAATAGTGCCGTTGACAGGAGTGGCTGGTGCTTAAAGTTCGGTCATAAAATTCGGGACTGCTGTAATGAGGCCAAATGTTTCTTATGCGCAGCAGAAGGACTTAGTACACTCTCACACGTAGCTGGCAGTCAGAGATGCCCCTCTGCAAACGGGAGTTCATCCATTTAATCTTAATCATTGCTGTGCGGCCCATGAGCTATTATCACAGACGGTGGGTGAGACTAGTACAGACATAGCCATTATAAGCGAACCATTCAAGGCCAGAACTGGAAACAACTGGTCCTGCAGTATTTCTGGGAAGGCAGCGATTTGGGCTTGCGGAACGCCATCACTATTGCAGCGTTCAGTGCTTAATAAGGAACATTATGTCAGGGCAAACATAAGCGGATACTGCGTCTATAGCTGCTATTTGCCACCTAGTCTGAACGTTCAAAGCTTTAGGGATGCCTTAGACGATCTTGCGGCAGATGCACGTACCCGCAGTCCAGTTATTATAGCCGGCGATTAGAGCTGTTGAAACATCGATGTTTGGCCACATCGATGTTTCGCTGTTTTTCAGGAAAAAACATCGATGTATCGATACTTCATCGAAGTAATATGGTACATTTTTTGTTTTTCTATATATATATATATATGTATATATATAAAACTTT